>JAFIDM010117017.1:6025-17774 GCA_023159025.1 Thereuonema tuberculata
TCGCGCCAAAAAACCTCCACCTGAAAACTCAGACCGAAAAGAAAGCGGCGCTCAAGCGATTTAAAAAGCTCATGGTGATTTCGCTTCTCATTTCCTGAAGATGAACGACAAGGAGGCGTCCAAAAGCTTGGACCACTCAAAAATTCTTACTTGGCTGAAACCTGAAAAGAGTTCTTTCTCATCCTCGCCAAGAAAACTTCAGGTCTCATTTTGATTGAATGAACACTTATACTCAGCAATTATAAGAATACAGAGGATTTGGCGTCTATCTGTATCAAAATATAAGGTTTTTGTGATAGGTTGCTCGCAGTACCGGAAAAGAATTTTTTATCCGAGAAGAAATCTTTAATCATGTCGCCAAGAAAGGTTCAAATCTCATTTTGATTGAATGAATTCATATACTCAGCAACTATAAGAATGCAGAGGATTTGGCATCTATCTGTATCAGAATATATGATTTTTGTGATAGCTTGCTCGCAATACCGTTGTGTGATTGGCTGCTATAAAAAGTGCGGGAGTCGGATACACTCTAGAAAGAGAGAGGAAAGCTATTATTATAAAAAGTGTCAAGGATATGAAATCGGGGGAGGGGGAGAAGTGTCCAGGCTTCATTACAGCCTACTTTTTTCCATAGCATCCTGAAGAGTAAATCTATACAATTTGGTCCAGAATGGTTCAGAGGGTCTAGCAGTGTATAGCGAACAAACAAACAAACAAACAAAGTTCCTCTTTTATACAGAGATGAAGATATTGAGGATGATTGGAGAAATACCGCAGCCATGGCTAACATCTCTCTTGAGGTTGATTATGTTATCATGTCCTTATGTGTGTTGTTTCTGTTGCCAAAGTAAGATAATAATTATTATGCCATTTACATCTTTATTTTCTACAAAAATTTATTCTAATATTTAGATTAATGTATCATGTTTTACTTTACAAAAAGCTTTCTTGAAATGTATGAAGAAAGAGATAAATTGACCTTCCAAGTAATATTGTTGTTTCGCTTAAACAGGTGAAGTTAACACTGCATTTACTGCCCCTTTACCGTCTTTAAACCCATTTTGATTTTTCATTTATGTGATTCTAATCTTAGTTATAACACTATTTTTTATTATATGTAGTATTACTTCGGATGTCTGTTCGATTAAACAGTGTTCTGAATTCATTAGAATTATCTCCATGCTTCTCTTTAGATACCTTAATGCCTTCCGAGTTCTTAAAATCTTACCGAATCAGCTAGAATGCAAATCTCCTAATTGTTTCTATAAGATATCCTTCTCTTTTTTATGTATGGTTTCTATCATTCCAGCAGATATATTTTCACATCCATCTGCTTCCTCCATTGGGGAGACTTTCATTTGCAAATATGATTTCTTTAACCTTCATTCCCTACCTTTCAGATTCTTATATTTGTTTAGTCAGTTTTGATCTATAATTATCATTATATAGTTCTTTGAAATATTCCATCCAAATTCTTTTTCTTGCATTGTTGTAACGGTCTTTCTTTTTTATCCTTATATGCCCCAATGTATTGATGTTTAGCCCCTTATTCTTATTTTATTTTCCGACTTTTTATTTTCTTTATCAATTATTTCAAGATCTTTCCAGTTATAATTTAACCATAACTTTTAGCGGCCCCAAAATTGTAGCTTGCCAGCAAACTCTAGGGGACCGCTCTTGCTTTCATCCTGTGCGACTGTCACACACTATAGCGGCCAAACTATAGCGTAGCCGTGCAGGCTCTCCCCGGCAGCAACAGCCAACAACGCTGTCTGACTCAACTACGACCGGAACAATGGAGGACGGCCGAAGATAAACCGATATGCTTCTACTGTCACAGAGTACAGCACGTCTCTAAACACTGTCGCACCCGCCAAAATGCCCAGCGCCCAATCCCTTACTATCAATCCCACCTACCCACCAATCTACGATGCGCCGGCGTACCAACAAAACATGCGCCCGAGCTAAGTACCAGCACACAAAAACAGATCACTATCCTCTGCAAACGGCAGGTGACACCTGACCCATACAGGCAAAGAACCCGACAACATCGTACGAGTCCAGACCCGCAAGAAGCAGCCGTACACAATCACCAGCAAGACAGGGAAACTAACTTCCACGAGAACTGATGACGGCAGCTTTGTCGCTAATGCCATAACGGAACTCAACAATAACATGCCAACGGTGCAATTTGATGATAAACCAACTCCAGTCATAGTTGATTCAGGAGCAGTGAGCCTGATATCCGAAATATTTAGAAGATGCAAAACACTTACATGTAAAAGTTCGCCATTACTTCGTGATGTCACAGGAAAACAACTGTCCGTCCTAGGGAAAACTACAGCCAGACTTCGAATAAATAATCCGTCATTTCATTTGAATTCTTCGTAGTTGAAAACTGTAGCTTCGACGTTATCCTAGGATGGGATTTCCCGCAGTTCACAAAAGCTACTTTGGATTGTGGAAATAGTGTACTCCAATTGGAAGAGCTGACGAACAAAGATGTAACAGACACTCACTATTTGTGCGCTGTTCAAACTACCACCCTTCCTCCCCTGTCAGCTGTTCTGGTTGTGGCACATTGTAACACATTCAAGAGTGGAATAATTGTTGTCAAGCCGTTGCAAAAACAATACCTGATCAGTGACTTTCGTATTCCAGCTACAGCGTGCTAAAAATACAGCTAAAAATACAGCTAAAATTTGGATTACAGCTACAGCTCCGACGACGGTTATTGCCAAAACTAAGTTAGCAACAATTCAATTAATCGTGCCAAGATTCGTGACTGCGATTGCCACGCCCAGATCTTACCCCGAGGCATTGCCAACAAATGCAGTGCAGCCGACCATTGATGACGTTAAATTGGAAGCATTATTGGATAAAGAACTCCAGCCCAACCAACGTAAGCAAATGCTACGATTCTTACAACAACACAGCTGTATTTGACCAACTAGATCCGAAAACTATACCTCAACAAGCTCCGAAACATCGAATTAATACTGGCGATAGTAAACCAGTCAAACAGAAGGCTTACCCTGTATCCAATAAAGAAAGGCAAATAATACAGAATGAGGCTACGAAGATGCTTGAGCAAAATGTAATTCAACAATCCAGCAGCCCGTGGAGCTCCCCTGTCGTTTTGGTCAAGAAAAAGGACGGATCATGGCGATTTTGCGTCGACTATAGGAAATTAAATGCCCTCACAAAGAAAGACGTGTATCCTTTGCCAAAAATCGATTCTATCCTCGACTCCTGTGCACACACAACGTATTTCTCGACGATTGATCTCAGAACAGGATACTGGTGGATTTTAGTCGACGAAAAAGACCGTGAGAAAACTGCATTTGTCACTCCGGATGCGTTATACGAGTTCACCGTGATGCCTTTTGGACTCTGTAATGCGCCCGCTATGTTGAATGGCTCGTGGGTAACACTCTCCGTGGGTTGAAGTGGTCAATCTGTTAGTGTTACTTGGACGATATCCTTATCTACTTACGTGACTTGCTCGGACATGTCATCAGTCAAGAAGGAATTCGTCCTAACGCCGACAACTTGGCCACAATCAAGAAATTCCCTTCACCCGTCAATCAGAAGCAAGTGAGGAGTTTCTATGGATTGTGTTCCTACTACCGGAGATTTATCCCTAACTTTGCCACGATTGCAGGGCAACTATCCATTCTAATGCAGAAGATGCAACCCTTCACGTGGGGTGACGAACAGCAGGCCGCATTCGACAGATTAAAGGATGCCCTCGTTACTAAACCAGTCCTGGCCCATTTTGATGAAGCAGCTCCTATTCAGCTCCCCACGGATGCTTCCATTATGGGATTGGAGCAGTCTTAGTACAGATTATCGACAGTAAACAACATGTTGTAGCGAACACAAGTAGGACTTTGACGAAACCTGAAGAAAACTATGCAACGACCCACAAAGTATGAGCAGTCGCCAAGTTTCGCCCTTACCTGTACAGTAATGAATTCATGGGTGTGACCGATCATCATGCACTGTTTTCGTTAGTAAATCTAAAGGACCCGACTGGGAGACTGGCGAGATGGTCCCTCCGATTACAGGAGTACAATATGCACATTTTCTATAAATCAGGAATTTAGCACCTCGACGCCGATTTTCTATTGCGATATCCTGTACAAGTTGCCGAGCTCCTCTCCAACTCCATTAACGCAGTTCAGCTCCTAGAGGAAACAATCGATATCGTGGCAGAACAGCGCAAAGATCCAGTCTTACTTCACCGCATCACGCATTACGAACATCACATCTGCATGGATACGAGATGAAAGGCGATCCACTATATAAAAGAAGCTATGAGCTAACTTCCGACCCGCTCTTACTCATCATTCCAAGCCACCTCCGTCGAGCTGTGATCGAAATTTGTCACTGCGAACCGACCACCGCCCATCTTGGCATAGGAAACACCGTCGCTGGAGTCCGCCATAAATACTTTTGGCCGGGCCAGAGCAAAGCTGTATATCGCTTCGTCGCCCGATGCATCAGTTGCCAATCTCGGAAGACCCCATCACGCCAGGAAACCTCAAGCCCCTACTGGTAGCGGAGACACCATTCTACCGGGTAGGCATTGGCTAGTTGGGCAGTTTTCCGACTTCCAATGCCGGCAACAAATGGATCATAGTAGCGATAGCCCACTTCACGAATTATGCTCTAACCAGAACCCTACCAAACGCCATAGCGACCGGGGTAAGTTCTTCATAGAGGATCTCATGCTTAAACACGGGGCACCGCAGATTCTTCTGTACGATCGAGGATCGGAGTTCTTGTCTTCGACAATCGCTGAGATGCTTCAATTGTGCCGCACGATTCATCGTAAGACCACAGGCTATCATCCACAGACCAACGGATTGTGTGAAAAGCTGATTCGCACCTTAGCCGACCTGATATCAATGTATGTTGACGTTGAACACACAAATTGGGACTCCATTCTCCCTTTTGTGATGTTCGGGAACAACAAATCGATACAACGAAGCACAGGATACTTGCTATTCTGTCTGCTGCAAGAAAGGAACCCCCGCATAATGTTGGATACCTTGCTGCCAGCTCACCTGGAACCTCAACAGAACTACCCCACATTTCTCAAAGTTTCCCTTGACGAGGCACATCAGTTGGCCCGTATCAACATACGAGAAGCCCAGCAGACCAACAAGCAACATTACGATGCCAATCATCGCCCGCTAGCCTTCCAGCCGGCTGACCTTAACTGGATCCATATTCCCACTCGGCGAGTCGGCTTGGCCGAGAAGCTACTACATTCCTTGTATGGCCCCTTCAAAGTCATCTGGCAGACGTCACCGGTGACTTATGAAGTCATTGCTGCTGCCGGATATTCTATCAGCCACTCGCATCCGGAAGTGATTCATATAGCCCCGGTGAGCCAGAGCTTCCAACGGCAGAATCATTCATGTTACCGACGCAAGACAACTCACGACCTGATGGCATCACTCTACGCTCAGATGAAATCCTGACTTAGTCGGACTAGGACAACTGATGATTTTTCAAGTATCAGTGAACTTTACAGAACATTGTGGATTACTAGTGAACTTTAGTGAACATTATAGAATTATTAGTGAACTTAGTGGTCCAAGGTTAAAGTTAGGCTTAGCGGTGTGAAATATCTTAGAGTTTAGAGTTGAACAAAAAAAGGTGAGTATCCACGCCTTGGTTTCGTTTAATTTAGCTGTGACAGGCTTCATCCAACAGACTCCATCCAAACCACAAACTCCCCCTCATTTCATACTGCAAAATTTGACTATTAAAGTTCACTTTTAACTTTGCTTAACTTGAATGATTGAATTACAAATGAAGCACTTTTAGCTTTGAACCAGTTCACGGAATCTTACGCCACCGACCGCTTAGGCATGAGGTCAGCCGGATTCTCCTGACTGTTGACGTACTTCAGACTAATTTCTCGCTTTTTAATATAGTCCTTGATGGCATAATATTTTAACTCGATGTGCTTGCTTCTTGTTATTTCGAGTTGATTTTTTGTCAATTGAATCGTGGGCTGGTTATCACAGCATATAGTAGATGTTTCATCGGACAGTGTTTTGACTTGTAGTTCTTCAAAAATTCTTTTCCAACCAATGTCTTCTCGCACACAGTCGTTACATGCAACGAGTTCGCTTTCTTGGGTTGATTGCGATACAACACTCTGTTTTTTACTTCTCCAGGAAATTGTGCTGTCACCTATGAATATTATGGCGCCGGACGTTGACTTGCCGTTTTTCCTGTCTCCAAAACTAGCGTCCGTATATGCGCTGAGCTTGTATTTCCCCTTGGAAAACGTCATCTTCTTATTCTTGATACCTTGTAAGTATCTTAGGATGCGTTTGGCATTCTGCATATCAGTCTGTGACGGTGAATTATTCATCTCTGAGCATCTGTTAACCACGTAAGTTATGTCGGGCCTTGAACAACTGCTGAGATAACTTAAACTGCCAACGATACTTCGGTATCTGAGGTGTTCTATTTTGTTAAGTGCAATAGCATAATCACTGTTGTGTTGACTCTTACGACTTGACTCCATCATTGGAGTGCTCACGGGCTTGCAGTCGGACATTTGTTGCTTGTTTAAAAGTTCTTGAATGAATCTTTCTTGCGAGATGGTCAACGTTTCGTTCTTGAGATCATAGTTTATGTTCATCCCAAGGTAACTGCTTACACGACCTAAATCTTTAATCTTGAAAAGTCGGTCCAGAATTTGTTTGATTTCTTGTATGGTCTTTCCGTCATGCCCTAAGATTAAGATGTCGTCCACATATAGTTCAAATATACATACGTTATGCCAAATATACATAATGTATTTTTATTAAGGAAACTGCGTCAAATAAAAATTCCCAATACTCATTATTACCTATCAAATATATATAATATATAGAAATATTTGTGTGTGGTCGGTTCGCACCGAAGTGCGAGCTTCGTTGCCGAAGCATCCGTGCTCCAGGGAGCGCTAGTGTTCCCAAGACGGCGAACCCCTAGCAGACTCCCTAGAATTACAAGGGATAGATACTGGGGTGGTTTCCCGTGGCCTTCCCCAGGACGCCATTAAGGAATGACGTCAGACCGAAGAGAAAGTGAAGAAGAGGCTACAACACAGGAAAGGAAATTTTTGAAACATCCATGCTCGCTACCGGGATTTGAACCCGGGCGCTGGCACATTGATCTCACGACAGACCGATGCCTGAGACCGCTCGACCACACCAGCGCGGCTAGAAATATTTAAGAGATCCAAATTTTAATCTAAAAAAAATTAGTAGTTTCAAGAGCCTATAGATAGAATAAAATCTGAACAAAAGCAATAAATTGAAAATAATTAATCATGGAAAACGGTCTTTTAGTGAAAAAAAAATACATAATGCTGACATTAGAAGTAAAGCTGGAGAACAAAATTGTATTCAGGAGTTTATGAAGTTATTATAAAGAAATACTTCTCCAAAAGTAACTCGTAAGTGTACTGCTTTACTGCAGTAACTTTAAATCATCAAAATATATAAATGAAATTTACAATGCGCTGGATAAGAAATCAAATTTATTGGGAGTCATTCAAAGATAAGTGTGGATGAAGAAGATTACTGTTATTTCTCAAAAAATAAGCAGCTGTTACGAATTTCTGAACCTTTAGAGGATTAAAGTTTTCATAATTTATTGTTTAATTGTAATTCTTCAATTACAAAGGTTAAGTTGATGATTCGATGTTAAGAAATCTGAAAAATTACTTCTATAAGGGCTTTAGTACAATCGAACATTAAATCAGCATTAACTCTGTCTTTGATGTTATCATCTATATTTTAAAAGTAAATTGGACTCATGAATCAACGAATGCCTGACTACGATTATAGAATGTGAGAATCTAATAAAAGAACAAAGATTAGACCAAAAATACATTTATTTAAGCTTCACAACCAAATGCTCAGCTTTATTGTTTACAAATCGGAAATCATATGAAAAAACAGCATTAATTAAAAATATTAGTGAGAAATATATATTTTTATTCAGTAAAAAAAAATTTCGAAAATACAAGCATTCCTGGCTTTCAAAAATTAAGTATCTTACCTCCGGTACCACAAGTGGTACTTATTATTTTATCTTCTCTACAGAGCTTGAGGTTTCTTGATTGAATGATTAAAGAATTCTTCTCGGGTTTCCAGCCAAGTAAGAATTTTGGACTAGTCCAAGCATTCGAAGTTCCGCCTTACTCCTTCTTCCGTTACGTCGATGACACTTTCGTGATTTGACCGCATGGTCGTGAGTCCCTAATGGAGTTCTTCTTAAATAGTAGACACCCCAGCATTACCTTCACAATGGATATGGAAATAGATGGCGCCATTCTTTTTCTGGACATCCTCATCCGACGCAAACATGACGGGACATTACGTCTTTGCGTCTCCCATAAACCAACCCACATCGATAGGAATTTCAATGCCTCCATCAGCCACCATCCGTTCCAACGCAACGCCATCGTCTCCGCCCTGGTCCGCTGTACCTTCACCATCTCCGATAAAGAAAGCCTATCCGGAGAACTATAACATCTTCGAACCACCCTCATTGATAATGGTTACCGCCCACACAAAAGTAATAGCCATTCTAAAATCTGCTCGAACGCCTCTTCCCTACGCTGAAATTTCTAAGAAACAGAAGAAAATATTCTTCAAAAATACGTTATACGTACAATTTACATCCCTCCTCCCCAACAAATGTTTTCTCCCGTCTGCAAAAGACGATCTGGGACTAAAATCTCCCGACGTTTATCGTATTTCCTGCACCAGTGGGAGGGCCTATATCAGTGAAATAGGTCGTAGGATGGAGACCCGTTGGCGAGAGCATCGGCTAGACATACGGCTTGGCCAGAAGAAATCGGGCCTCGCCGAGCATTGCATCGATCATGGCTAGCTGCCCGAATTCTCCGGCATCTTTATCATTGCGAAGTCCTCTAGCTACTAGGATCGTCTCAGCCGGGTAATCATTGCCATTAAAGATGAAACCAATACTGTGAACAGAGACATCGGGTTAAAACTCAGCAGCATATGACTCGCAGCCATCGCATTTCGCAACGAATTAAGCAGAGCCGTCCATTTTCGCGTCAAAAATCCTCTATCTGACTACGCGAACCGAACAGAGAGCGGCGCTCAAGCGATTTAAAAAGCCCATGGTGATTTTGCTTCTCATTCCCTGAAGATGAATGCCATGAAGCATCAGAAGACTTTGATCACTCAAAAACACTTACTTGGCTGGAAACCTGAGAAGAATTCTTTAATCGTCGTCGCCAAGAAAGTTTAAAGTCTCATTTTGATTGAATGAATTCATATACTCAGCAATTATAAGAATGCAGAAAATTTCGCATCTCTCTGAATCACAATATTTGGTTTTTGTGATAGGTTGCTCGCAATACCCTTGTGTGATTGGCTGGTAGTGAAGTTCGGGAGTCGGGTGCATTCTATAAACAGAGAGGGAAGGTATTGTTATAAAAAGTGTCAAGGAAATGAAATCGGGGAAGTGTGTGATGTGTCCAGGCTTCTTGTATTCTTTTTTCCGTAGCATCCTAAAAAGTAAAATTTGGACTAGATCGGTCAGAGGGCCCCGGAGTGTATAGTGAACAAACAAAGGTCCTCTTTTATATAGAGATGAAGATATTGAGGAAGATTTGAGAAATAACGTAGCCTTGCCTAACACCTCTCTTCAGCTAAGTTTTGTTATCATGTCCATATATGTGTTTTTGTTGCGAAAGTAAGATAATATTTGTCAGACTATTTTCATCTTTATTTTCGACATCAGTTTATTCTAATATTTCAATATTTTTTTCATGGTTTACTTTACAAACAGCTTTCTTGAAATGTATGAAGAATATAATTGAACTTCTAAGTAATATTATTGTTTCTTTAAACAGGTGAAGATTAATACTGCATTTATTGCCCCTTAACCTTTTATAAACCCATTTAAATTTTTCATTTATATGATTATTATGATAGTGTTAATGGTATTTTTTTATCATTTATAATATTAGTTTGGATGTTCGATTAAACAGTGTTCTGAATTCATAACTGTGGGATTTATATAAGAATAATTGTCACTGAGGTTCCACACAATAAATTTCTAAACGGCATTTAATTGATTTACTTGCCCGTACTAGTTTAGCAGAGTATATTCAGTCTTTAAGAGTAAGGAGAAAATGAAAAGCAAAACTGATATAAACTTAACTTGTTTTATAAGCATTAAACAATTACAAAATGTGAAACGGTTGTTTCAAATATTCTAAGATTCTATCAAGTGGATTTCAATCAATCAAAGTTCTTTACTTTAAAACTTAAAGTTCCTTTAAATCTTGTTAACTTTAACTTTTAAATAACAACATGGATAAATGGTTTCTCATCATATGTGATATTAACTAAAGTTTAATATAATGTATAAGTACATTAATACATTGAACTTTCTTATATCTCATATGTCTTTATACTTGTATTAAATGGCTTTCAATAACGTTCACCGTATGTGCGCTAACAGTATTGAGTTGTATGAATGTTTAAGTTAACTTGATTTCACTGATCGTATGTTGACTTATCATTCTAGTAATAAAGTCATTACCTAACACTTCAAATAGTCTTTTATCACAACTTCGATACTTCAATTGAACAATCTTTGATATCGTTGAATCAATCTTTAAAATAAAACCCTTGCTAATTATCACAAATGTTCTTGTATGAATACTTTAATCATTTCAGATCAACAGTTCTTTAACTTTAGTTGAATCTGTCCTACATTTGTATTAAGTCGAATTCCCTTGACTTTGATAAATCCTAGCAATCATGATTTTACTAATGATTAATAACTTTATAGTATCTGTAATTCACGAACATAATATTCATTTATTTGTAGTGTTTCCTCTGTAAAGTTCATTGACATTTATTCAGCTTTGTCCTAAAACTTTATTTATGTGTTCGAAATTCTAACGTTGGCTTTTTTTCCAAATTCTTGATGGGCGAAGTAAAATAGAAATTCTACTTACAAAAGTTCAGCAACAATCCATCAATTTCTCGTCAATCCCTGTTAAACGTCGAAGATAATACCTTGGCAAAATTCCCCTTTGGTCAGCCAGTCTTCGTATACGGGATTCCATCCTTTTGGGCCAAGCCGTTTTCTTGGAATTAATTTAACTCTACTATTAATTCTTACTTAATTAATGCTTAAGGCCATCTGCCTTTAATTGAACACAAAATTAGTTTTAATCTCAAATCTAATCTGTTGCACAAACGGACAGGAACACATCTGATTCCTATTTTGAAACCTTAGCATCGTTGCTATTTGGTCTTTCATCGTCACGCCATTTTTTTACGATCTTCTACTATTAACAATTAACAATTGAACGTCCGCGTTCATGCTGTGTTCAACACATCCATTGTGTTCTCACGTGCTTACACACAACAAAAGAACATACTCTTAACTTTCGGTTTCAATGAAAATAAAAATATAAATATTTCAAAGCCTTGATGTTAGTTTTAATTTAATTTTATCAGTGATTAAAAATTGAATTTCTCACCATAACAATTATCTCCATGCTTCTCTTTAGGTACCTTTATGCATATTGAGTTCTAAAATCTTCTGGTGAATCAACTGGAATGCAAATCTTCTTAATTATTTCTATAAGTTATCCTTCTGTTTTTTTATTCAACATTTTTATCATTCATAATAGAAAAGAATACGTGCTGAATAAATTCTTTGAAAAGTGTCA
>JAFIDM010117018.1:0-17771 GCA_023159025.1 Thereuonema tuberculata
TAGAAATTTCTAATGAATAAAGGAGTGCAACTCAAAATATCCCTAAAACTCTGAAGGTTCGGCGGAAACTGAAACCGAGCCGTGGAGAAGCCGAATTCAGAGATACCTCCTCCAACACAAAGATAAGCCAGATACTGAACTGACTTTGTCAGAGAACTCTGAAGGTTATAACATTTTGAAGGAAGTAACATTCAGTATAATCAGTTAATCTGTTAATTTAGATTTTGAAAACAGTAAACTATAGAAAATAAAAATAGATATGAAGAAAAAGTTAGATGAATGAATATCCTAAAAAGTTCATTGAAACGATTCTTAATAAATTCTTTGAAAACAAACGAAAATTAAGTGCGATTAAGAATAAAGATGAGGTGCCTACAAATTTTTAAAACTGCCTATTGGTATAAATATAGATAAAAACATTACAGAAGCTTGTGTGGAATGTTAAAATTGTTTATTATAGAAGGAATAGTTTGTTCAAAAAGAAAAAGGTTAAAGGATGAATATAATATATTGTTCAAAATATTTAAGTGTTGGAATGCAGAGTGTGTGACGAAATTTATTAATATAAAGTACAGGAAGATAGCTTAAAGAACGCGTTGACGAACATGTTAGAGCTTTAGAAAGAAGAGAAAATGTATATTAGATTGGGCGGACCATGTTCTTAAGTTTAATCACAATCCTGATCCTTTGGTTAAAATTATTTATGAGTCTCCAAGATGCGGCAGAAAGGTTTTTGTTAGAATCTGGCTTTATTAATTGCAGTTAGTTCATGAATAAAGAAAACGTTTTTTAAGTGAATGATATTTTATTTGGTCTTTTTAAAAAATGTATGGAGAAAAACAAAAATTTAAAAGTTAAACTAAGATGAAACATAAATTAAATTATTTGTCAATTTGTTTTTGGTAATGTCAGGTTTGACTTGATTGATAATGACAAGTTATTTGTATTTGATATCGTGATTGTTTATACAACAGTGCTATATTTTCACGTTGATGATTGTTTTTTGCGAATATGTTTATTTTTATGTTATTTCAAGTTCATGATTATTTACTTCAAAGTTGTTAGTTATTAGAAAGGAGAGCGATGGTTTCTCATAATTATTTTATGTAATGTTTGCTGATGAAGCTTTTTCATAAAAAAACAGAAACATAGAAGTTATTTGATGAAGTTGTTGTTGTTTGCGTTTTCTATTAATGATAATTTAAAGTTCACTATAGAAGAAGAAAATGGTAGATTACCCTTTTTGGATTTACTCTTAATAAATGAAAAGAATTAAAACTGAAGGTATCCTAAATTATATGATATATCCAAATTACAGGACTGTAATTTTTCGTCATGGATTAAAAAGGTTAAAATCAGAACGTTTCAGCCTAACCTGTAGGCTATTTTCAACTGTCCTACAGGCAGTTGAAAATAACCTACAGGTTAGGCGGAAACGTTCTGATTTTAACCTTTTAATCCATGACGAAAAATTACAATCCTGTAATTTGGATATATCGTATAATTTGGGATACCTTCAGTTTTAACCTTGAAAAAACATTCTCAATGAAAGTAAATGAAAAGAATGTTATAAAATATGAGCACTTCGGAAAAAAACTTAAAAGCAATCATATTTTAAACTACAGGTCTGAACATAGCTTTTACACCAAGAAAGCAATTGTTCAAAATTATGTAAAAAGAATAGTACATAATAGTGACAATAAAAAATTATTGAGAGATAAAATTAATGAAATGAAAAAAAAACTTTTTAATTAAATGACTACCCTAAAAATTTTGTAAACAAAATTACTGATAAATTTGATATGTGATATGTGTCAGTACATAGGAGAGACGAAAAGAAAGCTAGGGATCCGAATGGCGGAGCACACCAGAGCTGTTAAAAGGATAATATGCAATACATGACGTCTCAACACCATAAAGAGACTAACCATAAATTGATCCTCGGGAAATCAATAATATATGGGACCTCAAATTGACCGCTACCTCAGAGAATTCTATGAGTATTAGCTCATTAGAACGTAAAAATGCTATAATACAGAGATTTCTGTAAATAATGCATTACAATATGAGCTTAAATAATTGTTGTTAATTATGGCAATAATGATGCTTATTCAGATGTTAGAAGAAATTGTAATTCAAAAAAACTATAAAATTTGTTTCCAATTACTCAATGTATCATCTGATGAAAGGAACCGTACCTGGACCTCGCAACATGTAATGAGGTTTCTTTAATATATGTTTTTTAAGTGTGTCAGGTCCCATTTTTTAATTTATAATTTTCAAAGATTGGTTTTTCCTCTGATTTTATTTTTGACCTAAGAAAGAAAATATCTACAAAAATATAACGAAATTACCGTTAGGTACTAAATTAGAAAAAGCAATAAAGATTTGTAGAAAAAACTGAGATCCGGATGGAATAGATAATAAATTAATAAAGAAATATAAAGACAAATATATTAATAGTGATACGAATACTGTGGAAGTAATATATGAAATGAAATGTAGAGATTGCGGTAAAGTTTATTTTGGAAGCACGGGAAGGACTCTCAAGGAAAGAATTTTAGAACATGTTAAAGCCTTCAATAGTAATACAACTGGTATATCTGACTGGGCGGATCATTGTAAAATTAACAAACATAATCCAGATCCGATTGTAAAAATCTTATTTCATATTTTAAATGAAAAGGAAGGTTTATGTTTAAATCTTGCGTCTTAAACAGCTTCCCATGTATTAATTAGGATAAATTCTTGAAAGTTAGCGATTTCACTTTTAATAGTTTGAGATATAATAGGAATACAGAAATATTTATATAAATACAACTAAATTACTGTATTCACGATCTCTTATTACAGGTAATGCAATTATATTTTTTTAATAATTATTGTATTCTCGATCTAATTATTGTTTTCACAGAAGATTTTGTTACATGTCTGTTTTTCCAAATTGTAAACGCAAATTATACTTTTATAATTATTGTATTCATGTAAGACTTGTTAGTTTATTATAAAAAAGTATTCACGATCTAATTAATGTTTTCACAGAAGACTTGTTAACTGTATATTATTTAAATTGACATTCTTATATCCCCCAAAGTACTAGAGGGAATGAGAAATATTGGTCATACAAAAGTGAGGTGAACATTATGATTCACGCTTTTTATTTGTTAGCACGCTTTTTATTTGTTCACACGTTTTGACGTTCTTGTTTGTTTGTGATTTTAGTGTTCGGGAAGGAGGGAAAATGGTTCTCTCTTCCCAGGAGATTAAAAAAGGCTTGAAAAAGTAAGACGAAGTAAGTCTTATGAAATATCGCGCCTATGTGATGTAAGGAGAATTAAAATAGTTATTAAAGAAGTTGCCTTATGGTCTCATTTCTTTATGAAGGGAAAATTCCAACCACACCTCCCCGTGGTGAGGGATGGGCACCCAAGGTGACTAATGTGGCTCTGGAGACCGAATGTCCGCCCTTATAAGCGTTCCAACCCTACCAAGTGACAACTGCCTCACTGAGGGTGGAAGAGCTAGTACAGGTTGAGGGCACTTTCTTACCCTTGGAGTGGGAAAATGCTCTTAAAGCTAATGGCATGAAGATGGAGAAAGCAACAAGAAACTACTCCATTAAAGATATATGGATATCTCTAGTATGGCAAGACTTAAGAAGAAGATGAAGATTACTGATCCTCGGAACACAAGACCGGCAGGAGAGGAGATCGAAACTGGGCCTCTCAGGTCGTCATTCAGCGAAATCCCAGGAATATCAATAACACAAGTATCATCAAAATTGCAACTTGGAATGTTAAGAACACTGTTGAAGATAGGCAAATTAGAGGAAGTGAAATGTAACATGTAATAGATACTTTTTTCGAGGTCACGGTAAGAAGACGATACACTTGGATAGCTCCAAATGATAAAATATCAAAGCGGAGGCCCCGTGTTGAGCAATTACTCGAGCTAATCTTTGACTGGCAAGAAGATATCCTCGACAATCCTCACGAGGAACCATTGTAGGGTTCATCTCGGCACAGATGAAAGATATCAAATTGATTACATCCTGGTAAAATAAAGATATAGAAATCAAGTAAAATCTAGTCATAACTACCCTGGCCCTGAGATTGATACTGACCACAAGATAGCAATAGCACAATGTAATATTAGGTTTAAGAAAACTAAGAAATTGGGACAGAAAAAGTGGTGCGTAGAGAAATTGAAAGATGACAAAAATATATAAAGAATATCAGGAAAGGACCACCAATTAATAGATGATTCTCTCTTGGATGACTGGGAAAATATAAAGATGGGAATAGAAAAATCATCAGAAGAAATATTAGAAGGAATGAAATTTATACCAAAAAAGCCTTGGGAATTGGTTTAGAACTGAAGATTCTAGGACAAGGTAGAGGATCTTCGTCATCGTGAAAGTACTGTCGACCACATTTACCTTCTGTGGCCCTTGCTATGCAGTACTTTCCATTACATTTGTTTCGTCTCAAATAACCCATAACAACTCCCCTTTTCAAAGCCTCAGACCACACAGTCAAAACTTATCACAATTCATTCTTATTATATGCATGTTCTGGATGCAACGACGGATTTAATCCCTAGTTGATCCTTGGCCACAGTGTACATGTTGGATAGCCTGAATGACAAGTTTCAGAATCTTGCTTGGGTCGTGAGACAGAAACAGATGTCAATGAAGAACTTTTTAAGATTTAAAAACATTTAAGGACTTCGAAAGTTATACTGAAATTAAGAACGAGAATTCTTCAAAGTTAGTAAATGAATTTTTTATCAATTTTATTTTTTGTCTTCTATTTTCTTATTTTAGCGACATTTATAATTCGACAAACAAAAGAATTAGAAGGTTCTTTTGGCCTTCTCTAAACCCTCCAAACATAGATGGCAACAACCACTGAACGGGAACCCTGACACCAACCCTGAAAAGGGATGGGCACCAAGGTGGCTAATGTGGCTCTGGAGACCGAATGTCCGCCCAAATAAGCGTTCCAACCTTACCAAGTGACAACTGCCTCACTGAGGGTGGAAGAGCTAATACAGGTTTAGGGCACTTTCTTACCCTTGGAGTGGGAAACTGCTCTTAAAGCTAATGGCATGAAGATGGAGAAAGCAACAAAAAATTACTCCATTTCAAGATCTATGGATATCTCTAGTAAAAGCAATCATGGAAAGGCTTAATAAGATGAAGAAGATTACTGATCTTGGGCTTCGGAACCCAAGACCCGGCAGAAGAGGAGATCGAAACTCGGACTCTCATGTCGTCATTCAGCGAAATCCCAGGAATAGCAACAACACAAGTATCACTAAAATTGCAACTTGGAATGTAAGAACACTGTTGAAGATAGGCAAATTAGAGGTAGTGAAATATAACATGTAATAGAATGATATAAAAATTCTAGGTATATGTGAAACTAGATGGAAGGGAAATAACGATTTTATTAATGATGATATAAGAATTAATCATAGTGGAGGTGAGAAAAGTGGTAGGAATGGCGATGCTGTTATGTTAAGTAAAGATTGGGCACAAAGTGTGATTAATACATAAGCAACTGATTTGGTTATAATCCAAGTGTATTTTCCGACATCAAGGAAGGAATATGATGAAATGGAAAAACTATATGAAAAATTGGAAGAATTATTAAAAATAACAAAAAAGAAAGATAATATAGGCTAATACAACTGGATGATTTCAATGTTGCTGTTGGATCTACTACAGATACAGAAATAATAGGAAAATTTGGACTGGGCAAAATGAATGCAAGAGGTGAAAAATTGATTGAATTTTGCAAACAAAATGGATTAATAGTCTCTAGTACTTTTTTCGATGTCCCGGTAAGAAGACGATATACTTGGATAGCTCCAAATGATGAAAGATATCAAATTGATTACATCCTAGTAAAACAAAGATATAGAAATCAAGTAAAATAATCGAGTCATACCTACCCTAGCCCAGAGATTGATACTGACCACAAGATAGCAATAGCAAAATGTAATATTAGGTTTAAGAAAACTAAGAAATTGAGACAGAAAAAGTAGTGCGTAGAGAAATTGAAAGATGACAAAATATATAAAGAATATCAGAAAAGGACCACCAATTAATAGATGATTCTCTCTTGGATGACTGGGAAAATATAAAGATGGGAATAGAAAAATCATCAGAAGAAATATTAGAAGGAATGAAATTTATATCAAAAAAGCCTTGGGAATTGTTTTAGGACTGAAGATTCTAGGACAAGGTAGAGGATCTTCATCATCGTGAAATGTATTATTATATATTATATGAATTTTTGTTTTGATCTGCCAACTTATTGAGAGTAAGAGCAATGCCATGGGGAGCTAGGAACTGTATTAGAACCCACTGCTAGGGTCTTTGACGGCCAGTGGAACAAGGGTGTATCTCCACCATGCGCATCTTTCTTCTATTTGCTTTGGAAGATCGCAGCCTTTTTTATTGGTTATGTGCGCTTATTTGTTTGTTGTGCGGATCTGAAACCTGCAATGTAGGTGAGGTACCCCTGTCTTTATGCTACACTGAAGCTATTATTTAACGCTATGAACTGTGTTTCCTGAATAACCATATTAAGTGCAAACTACAAAGTGGAGGCGTGCTGCAACTCACAATATCGATATCGCCATTAGTAACAGAATATAAAGAGAGGGATAAAGTGTTAGGTAAGAAGGATTAAGCATATGTCCATGGATGAGAAATATCTTCGGTTATCTACTAATGTATATGCCCCTTATTTAGATGACACTATCCAACTATTAAATGAACTGAAAGAAAAGTATAATAAAGTTAATTATATTATTATTATTAAAATTATATTATATTATACTTAAGATTAAAAGGGACTGTTGCTAAAGACTGAAGTGAAACGATGAGTAATAGCCAAAAGTATTCGACAGCGAAGACGATAAAAACAATTTTGTTCTTTGATATTTATATTTCTTCAACGTCTGATCTCCTTGGAGATCGACTGTAAAGAAGATGGAAATACAACGGACGTGCGGATTTCAAAAAATGGAAAGGAAAATGTAAATGCTACAGAAGAAAGATTATGATAACTGATAGAGTTGTTAAATTCACATGGGAAATTCTCCTCAGGTATCGGTTAATGAACATATCAATGTTGAAAGTAAGTGAATAAGGAACTTTAAAACTATTACGACACTTGCTGTGGCAAGGAACGTTTAAAATGAATTCTTTTACATAGTGATACAAATAAATTCATGTTAAGTAAATGAAAAATGAATATTCAGATAAATTTATCAACGACCAAACTAACATTAAAAAAATAAATAAGTTTGAAAATAAATTTTTCATCCCATATCTCAATGAAAATAGTGAGTTGTTAAAAAAATATGTAAATCATTTAACATTAATACTGGTTTTAGGTACAAAAATAAAATTAAAAATTTTACTAGGCAAAGAAGTGAATTGTAATTAAAATCAAAATGAAATGTGAATAGTTTATAAAATTGTGTAAAACTTGTGGTAAATCTTCGTAGGAGAAACCAAAAGGACCTTTTTAGAACGTGTTTCAGAACACGGCTGAGCTTTAAAAAACAATTTCTGTCATCGTAGACCACTGTCTAAAAAAAAGGACATGTTATGGACAATAATGTAAAAATTTTATATAAAGAAACTGACTTAAAAATTAAGAAAAATATTGGAGAGTTGTATAATTAAACCTACAAAAGATAAAAATTTTAAATAGATATGAAGGAGCCTTCGTTGACCCTAGTACAATTAGTTAAGGATGTTAAAAAATAGCAACTTTTGATGTTTTCAATTATTAACAATATATTTTGATTGATTAATTAGTCGTAGATGTCATATTTTGTGATCACAATTGTAATGATTTTGATTTTAGCATACTAGACAGGTGGTTTGTGGATGGAATGTTGCATTTCGACTGCCCACAATAGGGAAATTTTCTAACATTTGAAATGAAAAGATTCCTTCACCCAAGAAAAGACAACGAGTCCAACACATAAAACTGACAAGAGGCCAAGAGGGAGAAACAGAAGAAATTAAGCTTTACCTATTCTTCGCTTTCACTTTGCTTGTCGTCCGAAGAACTTTGAAGAAGCTGGAGGAAGTTATGGAAGAGGCCAACAACAAGAAGATGGTTGACTTATATCTTTTGGTACTATATGCTGTGAAGAACTTGCACAATGGCGAAGATACAGAGGAAACAGAGATCAAGGCGTGTATTCAAGGAAATTATCAAGTGAGAATGGATGAAATGGATTTCATTAGAGCTGTAAACGAAGCTTTGAATCAGGGGATAGAAAACAAGCAGATCTATTACCGCAAAACAGAAGGACTTTACCATTTTTACAAAACAGTCAGATTACCCCCATTGTCCATCGCACTACAGGATCCTCAAAACAAGACTGTGACGAACATAGATTCCGTGAGTTCAGAGAGGAGGTCAAGCCGGAGTGTCAAGAAGTTAGGGTCCAAATGCCCAAACCCATTAGCTTTACTTAATTAAATATAAATTTATTTGCTGGCTTCCTCTGCAGTATTGATATCTTCAAGTTTCATTTATCTCAAGACAATGACAACATTATCAATGTACTGAAAAGTGTAATTTTGTATAAGGATCCAACAAGTGTAATGCTCAATGAATTCTTGGTGTTTATTAATTGTGAATCTTCACAGTGTTCTCTTCAAAGGCGACAGAAGACATCAGCTAACCTTTAACAGCTTCTAAGAACGATTGACTGATTCGAATTTCGAACTTACAATTCTCTTGATGTTTAATAGTATTGATTAAAAATGATAAGATGACTTTACCTATATCTGTATATTTATGTTTACATTATTATGTATATAATTTTGATACTTTAATTCAATTACTTTAGAACAACAGAAGGAAAAGCTTGAAGC
Source organism: Thereuonema tuberculata (assembly GCA_023159025.1). Taxonomy (NCBI): domain Eukaryota; kingdom Metazoa; phylum Arthropoda; class Chilopoda; order Scutigeromorpha; family Scutigeridae; genus Thereuonema; species Thereuonema tuberculata. Next base: position 8,915 of record JAFIDM010117018.1, read on the forward strand.
ATCGAGTCTCAAAAAAAGATCAACTACGGAAAATTGAACAGACAGACTTGGAGATTGAACAAGTTAATATTGTTTTACTTTTACTCAATGTTAAGGATTTTGCTCTTTATTTAAATTCTAATTTATGAACATGAAATGTAAAAACAAAAGGTGTAAAACATGTCCTATCAGTGAGGAATTTAACTAACCCACACCACTATGAAAAATTAACCTCAGTTATTTATATTTTAATTTGAAAAATTTGAAATTTAAAATATATTGGTCAAACTAAATTGGAATTACATTTTAGAATTAGTAATCTGTATATATAGATATATAATACACAAGTTTAGTATTTCATCATACAACACATGCAAAGTCCCACCGTGGTTGTGTGGCTTGGGCTGTTGGTTCAACAACATAACAATTACGGTTGGATCTGGGTTAGGCGAGAACCATCCTGGTCGTCTGTTATCCGTTGCTTAATCTTCCTGGAGCTCATATTTGTGGGATTTTTGGCAACCTTGAATGCTATCCAAGGGTGTACCGAATTTCGGTTTTCTTATCGAAAGATCGATTCATAGAAATACGACAATGCAGAAACCCGAGCATCCACCTTCTGCCAATGGGAACGTTCGATCACCTTTGACACTACCAGCCTACCTTTGTTCACCTTTGTTCCCTACTTGTCATAGTAGCTGAATCCAGCATCCACCATTTGCCAATGGGAACTGTTCGATCATCCATGACGCTGTCAGTCTGTGCTCTCATGAATCATCCACCCTCCCCAAATGGTGGAAAATCTTATCCAGACCATAGAACATAAGAGATCCAGGTTCCATGGCGGATTGAGTCTGTGCAGCTGTTGTCACTCTCTTTGCGGATTCTTAAGGTACCATTCATCCGTAGTGTAGAAGAAATTCAACGCTACGTAACTTCACCCATCAACTGAAATCCGTAGGAGATCAGAGATTGATGTATTGACTGAAAGAACTTCAGTTTTAATTTTGTTTAGTTAAAAATGTTTCTAATCAGCTAAATCCTATCATGGGACCCTATGTTATATTCTGAAGGTCATTTTGAAAAGACAACATCAATCTGACTTGTCTTAAGTTCAAAATTTAAACCATTAATTGTATACATCGAAATCTGTAAATTTCTGAATACATTCACTTGAATGTAAAAGAAGAAAAAAAAGGTTTTAAAATGTATGCTTTCTATTTTGAAATTTTATTGTTTTTTCTTTTTTGAATATTATAGAATGAACTTCTATTCGTAATTTATAGTGTCCTAGGATACTTATTTTAATTACTTGTATTTCTTATTTTAATATTTAAGAGAAGTTCTTGAGGGATATGATTTAGAATATTTACATTTTATTTATAGTGTTTTGATTTTCTAATCGTACGAATCACAAAGTTTCGATTTTTAGATAGTGTTTCAAGTTAGGTTTAAAAATTTTGATTTTTTAACTTTGATTCTTCTGTTATTAGAGGGATTGATGTTTAATGATGATAAATTTAATAAATTGTTGCTATTTCTTTTAATATTCTAAGACATTGGTGTTTGTAATTAAGGTTCCTCTGTGCTTCAACATTATTAATAGTTCCACTGCAATTCATAATATTTTACTCTGCTTATCTCCTCTGGTTTAATTATATTTGCCCTTGACACATATCGGATTTAATCATCCTTGCCTAAAAATTCCGTTCCATGATTAGACGTTAGAGTATATAAAGGTAAGGAACAACTTACTTTCCATCACTTACATCTGAGGATGATCGGTAATTTTTAAGGATTAGCGGATCCAGTTTAACTATTTTTGACCTGAAACCAGAAAGTTCCGGACAGGAATTGAAAGTCGCAATTCAAGGAAGACGGACGCTACTTCTGGCCGATGGAAGTGAATTCAAGGTCAAGTTCCAATTATAAAAACGGAGCTCATCGACGACTAAATACGGCCACCGATCGTTTGACGTTCGAATATGTTGTTCGGAACAAGTTAGAAGATTAAAGCTGAAGGCATCCCAAATTATGTGTATTTAATCCAAATTACAGATCTGTAATTTTTCGTCACAGATAAAAAGGGGAAAATCAGGACGTTTCAGCCTAACCAGTAGGCCATTTTCAACTGTCTGAAGTTAGAAGATGAAGAAACACCATCCGTGTTCTGTTAAATAAGCAGTAATCGTATTTCATCTTATCCTCGTGAGCCTTATCATTCCCGATGTAAGATCTGTGATTTAAATTGTTGTATCCATTTAGTTTTACTAAATCACATAAAAGTTAAAACATCGACTCTTTCAAGTTTCTTATTCCCTACGATTTCTTCTACACATCTACACATTAAGTTTCCTCCTCGGTTTCACATGAATAGATATCTATTTGTGGTTAAGTTTCAATAACATTTAGCTGCAGGATTAACGTGCTTAACAACAACGAGAGCTTAGAATCTTCCATCAACTATTGTTTATCAAAGGATAAATTTATTGGAAAGCTGTCACTTTGCCAGTAAATTTTTGTCACAAAACTGAATACAAACTGTATTTAAGATTGGATTTTGGAGAAATGGATACTGAACATCTAGAATACTGCCCTGCTTTGACTGACGTTCGTAATTTAACAAAAATTGTAATAATATCAACGAGACTATGGTTTATTAGTCTGTTCTACGGCACATGGTTGCAAGGCTAGACTGGCTTCAAAATATATATATATATAAATATATACTTTGATCATGCCGCCTGTTGATTGTTCTGCAAATACGGCTTTTGATTTTATAACCCTTAATACTTCGCTCGGAGTTGCTGAACGAAGAGCTTGTGAATGGCGGAGTCTATGATTTTGATAGATCTGCTTTACTGGACTCTGTATCCCACTACAGGCCTATGCAGGCCCTTGGGGTCGCGAGAGATAAGGATCCCGGCGCTTCATGACCAACAGGGACTAAGTTCAGGTCGGGTGGGTCAGCACGACGCCCGTCGCCGTCGAACTCGAGGAATGAAATTCGCTACCGACTCTGCAGAGGGAGGGTATACCCTAGGACACGTTTGGAGGAGAATGGAGCATGGAAAACAGCTGCCCTCCGCCGAGGTGAAGAACCGAACCACAAATACACAAATGACACACGATATTCAAACAACGGATGATAGCAATAGAGGAGGATCGTAATGCAATCTTGCGGAAGGCAGCAGAAGTGGAGAAAAGAACAGTTGCATTACTAGAATAAAATTGTGAATTCCTCAGCAAATGAACAAGTGTGGAAACATTCAAAATCGGAAGTAGTTTTTAAAAAATATTTAATAGAGAAAAAAACTAAACTGAATTAAATTATATTTGAATGGTTAAAGAACATTGATGTATAATACCAACGTATGCCATCTCATGTCTCTTGTTTGGATTTATGTTTTGTAGAATGTTAAACATTTCTTAATTGTTTGATCTGAAGATGATAGCTTATACGCTATCGAAATTATCATCAATTGTAAGCTTTAATGCTTTTATTTTATCTTGTATTTCTTTAATTTTAGTAAGTGCGTTGGCTTTGTAATTAATTTTTTAAATTTTATTCCGATTTCTTAATTGTAGTTTGATACTTATATTATTCATGGATGTTTATTTTATTCCAATGTAATCCTATAGAAAGAAATAATTTATCTCATTTTTCAACCCGACGAAGAATAGCCGGTTAGGTTATTCGAAATATGGTTATCTAAGGAGTAAGGAAGATTGATGAAGAACATTGTCATGAGTTTCTGTATATAACAGATGTAGGTAACAAAATATGTAGGGGAGACCGGGGCCAAGTGGACCTAGGGGTAGAGTGGACTGTTGACTCTAGTAATTTGTGTAGACCCTAGAATGCGCCAAAAATCGGAAAGAAGGTTGGTGCCATTGTGGCGCTACTACCACAAAAGCGTCAGTGAATTCGGCTTATTGGTGACAGTGAGGTGATCGATTGTTTTGTTTTTACCCAGGTAAGTAAATATTTAGTGTTGCTTTTACTTTCATATTGCCGTTCAGCGATGCATTGACTAACATAACCGTAATATGCATATTGAAGGCGGTAATCTAAAGATCATTTTAAGCTGTAATATGTATCGAATACTTAAAGTAGTCGATAGTTACAACTGAAGGAAACGCCAAAAAGGCGATGGGGCAGCGTGGACCGAACGAAACGGGGCACATTGGACCAGTGGTCCACTCTGCCCCGCTGTTATACAGGGATGCCCACGCAATAGGAGTCACGGCGCAAACTGCGCCATTGAAATTTTTTTTTTGGGGGGGGGGTTCCAAAAAAAAAAGCCAATAGAGTGTAAACGTGGTTTTTTTTTTTTGGTTATTTCAATTTGGGGGGGGGGGTTAAAAAAAAAAGAAAAGGTTGTAAATTTGTTTTTTTTTTTTTTGTTTTTTTTGGAGGTTGGGGGGGGGGGGGGGGAGCCCTAAGGTCTGGATATTGCCCCTTTAGTAATTCCTCTCAGCAAGTACCGTAAAAGGCGAAAACTTCGTGCGAGGCATCTTAATCTTTGAAAATAGCCAATTTACACATTTAACGGTTATTAAATTCTAATTAAAAACTATGCAAACTGTCGCGTTATGGAATTGGCAACATGACAAGATTAAAATCTTGGTCTCTGAGGGAATATATTTTGATTTTTAATAATTGTATTGTTGTAATTATGTATTTGAATTTTTATATTGGGTAAAGTCTTGTATAATATTATTGTGATATTTCATGGTTAAATATTATTTTAATGGTTTGAGCTTATTTAGAAAACAATATGTGCGAAAGAAAGAGAAAAACTTCGGAAAAACAGTTGTGCGTTGATTGAGTGATCACGTGGTTTTATCTGTTTCGTTTTCCCATGGGAAAAAAAGGAGAAAAGTTAAGTACACTCTGGTGGGAAAAATCAGAGCAATTGATAAATCTGAAACACACGGGCAAAAAGTACACCCAATCAGTCTAAACATTTCAGGAGAGGGAGTGTATTCGAAAACAAACAGAATTACATCCCTACAATTTTCGGTAAGTCATACTCTAAATTAAATATAAATTCTATACACACTTTGTTACATTAGAAAGCATTAAAAAATGGCATTAAATAACAATATAATCTTAATAGCATTCTAATCATTTTGTTACAATTCGGGGTTTATTTTATGAATGCCTCAACTGCAAAGAAGATTTCTCTAGTGAAAGTGATTAATTAATTCAATGTAAACCTATTTGATATTATTCATTCACGACTTTCAACTGCATAATGATTATTTTAAATTTTCACTTGAATATGTAATACATTAGGTAGTCTATGTTAAGTTTAACTTTATTTCATGATATCCTAAATAGCATGTTATTTTTTTATTCAATAAAAAACTGTTGTTTTTATTTAAAAACTGTTGTTTAAATGTTGTTATTCTTACTCGCCCAACGTGCCCCATGGGGTGGTCCAGCCTGCCCCGTGGTCGGGGCAGGTTGGACCACTCTACCATTTTTGCTTTGCGAATTAATATCAATTTTATTTATGAATATAATGAAATGAAATCAAGTATTTACATTCTTGATTAGTTCCGGATTCTAACAAAAATAAATGCAATGAAAAATCTCTTAACAAAAAAAAAAAAAAAAAAATCAACAAAAAAAAGTGGACCGCTCTGCCCCGGTCTCCCCTATGTTATCAAGCATATAATTGCAGATTAACACTGTCAAAATGCCACTGAGACAGTAATGAACATCAGGCAGATAATCAAGAAGAATGGCGAATCGTGGACGTAAAGTCGTGGAAGACACACTCCACCCACTCGTTTTGGAAGGGGTTAGAAGCAAAGAGCGTAGTCAGACATATTTTCGACTTTATACGTCAGAACCATGACGTTCAGATGGAGGATAAAGATCATGTTGTTACATTTGAACTCGCTTTGATTACAGCAACCAGGGCTAACGGGTTGTGCACTGCTTGCTAAAGCAACGGAGAGCAAATTCCCAGGGACCATATCCTCAGTTGGGCAGATCTCTTCCATTGATACAGATGCTTAAGCGCATTTCTGCAATGTCATATCCTTCGTCACTGTTTTGCATTCTATTCTGTACATTATGGTCCTTGTACCTCCGACGGTGGCAAAACGTTCCCGTTTTCAGGTAGAGAACAAATGCTTTTACAGAGATAATGTACAGAAAGAACAAGTAGACGATAAATACAAAATTTTTAAAGATATAATTAGTTAATACAATTAATCTGCGGTAAAAAAATGACAAAATTCGCATAGACATTGAACATTGGAATATAACCAATGGACTTACATGCTATTTCTATCAATACTTCATTGTTTCAACAGTGAAATTTTAATACCTTTTAGGTAATTTATTAATAGCGCATGGTTTGAAATTATAAGTGCTATACGGTTTCTACAACTTATTTCGACAAACTGCGGATGTGGATTTGATTTGATTATTGTCTTTTTTTTTTCTTTTTTCATTCAGCAAATTCAAAATTGCTACTTGGATGATGATTTAATGTGCGTCTTGAAACCTCACTAGTTTCAATAAGCCACCGCACATTGTTGTTAAAATGAAGTTAGTCTTCAATTATTATGAGGAACATGTGCATTGAAAGAGTGACTGTTCAAGGACAATTAATAGTTAAGTGCGTAAGTGAACTATTATGGTTTAAGAGTAATTGTCGAAATAACAAAGAGTTGACCACTCTCGTTCAGCAGGAGTGTTGTTTGCTTTTCGACTAAGATGGTGGCGTGTTCCGTTTTGGTGATGTGATGACTGGAAAAGGAATTTCAACCCACAAGATGATTAAGACTAGGGAAATCCATAAGTATTCACTGTATTGGTGCAATTAAAGGATAAGGATATATTGCACAATACAAAATGATTCGTTTGCTGTGAGAATGGACCACTTGAGGTTTACGCCCCTACCGATGTCACGTATGACTTGTATCCCACATGCGGCGAGAGCTTGTTGGATAAACGAACATATAACTTTGTTTGAATTACTTAAAAAATCGTCAATATTTGATATTACAAGACGATGGTTCAGTATTGTGCAGATCCTTATTGTAATAATTCTGTAAAAACGCTTGGAATATCTTTCTTTAATATAATATTTCTTCTGTATCTAAACCGAAGCAGTAGCGTGGTGGGATATTTTGTAACTACGAAGCTCCGCCTATCCTCAAGTAATCCTTTAAATTATATACTTCTTTGAAAATATATTGCTGACGTCTTCTTCAATAGGCGATAATCAACTGCATATCCAATCTGAAAATTTTGGAAGGCTTACAATCGTTGCATCCAAATCAAATCTTTTAGTTCAGCCTCTATATCTATTAGGGTTAAAACGAAGCACATGGCTTTGTTTATCCCACAAGCCAAAAAGTAGACTGGTGGGAAATTTTGGAACTACGAAGCCCCGCCTATCCTCAAGTGGTCCATTGAGGATTTCTAATTCTGAATATGTATCAGACTCTAATTTTCTTTTACAAATATTTTGCAGGAGATAGTTGTTACTTGGCAACTCTATGTACAAAGGAATTAGGTCTACGAAGGACGTTTATTTTCAGAATCACAGCATATATACTTCAGGATTACCATTAAAGATTATCAGGATCTTTGGTATTAATGATTTATATCTGGAACGAATGTAAGTAGTGTTTTTCCATTTATAATTAAAGATCACAGAATATATGGATTAATTCAAGTCACCGAAAGATTAAAGGTTAAAGAGCAAAGTCCAAGATTAATGATCATCAACGAAATAAAGAATAAGTGAATAAAGATTAAAGGTTGATAATCAAAGTTTAAAGATTAAAGACTATATCTTTCAAGGGTTAAATTGTTCATCGTAGAACACTCAAGTTAAAAGTTAAGATGTTATTACCGGATACGGTTTAAAGTAAAGAACTGTTCATTAAATGATGAAAGTTAAGAATCTTGAACTCTCATTAAAGTTAAATATTAACATATGAACATTTATCGTTAATATTTTGATACAAGTGAATCATACAAGTTTGAAAAGAACATGATTTCCGAAGAAACAGGTTGATTGTAGAAGAATCATTTTACCAAGTATTAAATGTTTGTTTCTTTGAACCTTAAGTTTTTGTGCTTTATCTCCTCTGCACCTAAGTTACAGGGATTTAAGTAATTCCTTTCAAGACAAATTAGACTAATTTTTGTTTTGATAAAATGCTCCTATTTAGTTTTTAAAAGGTTATATTAATTAATAGTAAGATTTAACTCCACAAATAATCTCAACACAGATAATTATATATAAAAAACGATACTATTTATAAAACAATATTTACAACCGGTTTCGAGGAGTTCACGTTACTCCTCTTCATCAGGCGGTTAAGAAGAAAATAAACTAAATTAGAATTTGAAACAAGCCTCAGCAAGCGCGTGTTGAAGAGGCCAATCGGCGAAGCGCAAGGCAGGACCTTTTTCATATTCAAATTCTTTTCAAAAGACCGACAACGGGAAAAGGAAAAACAAAATAATATTTCAAACCACACAGTTTGCCAATCGAAATGTCGTGGACATCACCACTGATGAATAATTGTAAAAAGTATGTTTGGAAATTAGTTAAAAGTTGTGACTAAGAAATAAAAAAATAAATTATAATCGATTAGAATTAGATAATCAGCATTGGATTAGAAGGAAGAACACATTCTTATTATAATGCAGCTAAGCCTTCTAGCCTGGATGATGGTATGTTGTATTTTGAAATGTAATTCTTTAATGGCTCAGGTTTCAAAAGTATAAAATGCCGAAATTAAACAATTATACCATGCAGCAATTGTTTTGCTATTCACAATAGTAAATAAAGCGAGTAGCTTTAACGACTTTCGACTTCCGTGCTTAGTTAGGCTC
>JAFIDM010117019.1:637-17770 GCA_023159025.1 Thereuonema tuberculata
AAGTCCTCTACAAGTTGTAGATATAACTACTAGACCTAAAATATGTTCGAATACTTCACTTAACTCATATACGGAGATCGTCACTTAATCTCTTACTGGAGTCACCTGATGGATTTATTTACAATTATTATTGAAAATTAACGGAAAATGTTAAAATATTCCATAAATTTGAATCTAACAACCGGAATGTAATAATGAGTTTAGGTTTAATTTGGGAAACACATTCAGATGCTACATTTGATTTAAAAGCATTTGGCTTTAGGCCAATTTGAGTAAAGAATGCATTTGTAGTCTTTGAATGTGGGTTTTAAGGAGATTTCTACAGCTTTTCAGAATTTATTAAGGGAAGAAACACAAATATGCAATCCGATTTGAGGTCTCTCATTTATCTATGAAATTAGATTTAAAATAATAAGAAGCAATTCTGAATCAGAGGAAGCAAAGTCACTACTTCAATTCTTAACACTGACCTACAATAAGACCAAAGTTATTCTTATCCTGAGATACTCAAATATTACTAAACAATAAATTCAGATTGTTAAATTGAGCTGTATATTGATTTCAGTTTCAATGGATCCCGAAGTTTTATGTTTGTAGAGGGATTTAAATTATTCACAATAATGTAATTAATATTTTTTAGTTTATTTTATTGGCTTGAAAAGAAATTTATTATTATTATTAGAGAGAAGCAAATTCAAATTTAAAGTTGCATATTGAAATGAGGTGCATCCCGTCATAAGCCAATAAGCGTAAAAGGATCTGCACGATCTCGTTCTGAGAACTATGAGCAACTAGACGAAAACTATTGATAACTATGATTAAGGATTCAGCTAAGAAATAAACTATGAGTTTAAACTGGAAACTAAGAACTAGGAAAGGAGAACATAAGAAGAATTACGAGAAGTGAAACTTGAAGAAATGGGAACTGAAGTGGACTTCGAAAACGAATTCAACAACACGGAAAGAGTCGAAGCTATTTCGAACGGACTGAGTTAAATTGTAAGAAGAATAACCTGACGTTTTACCATCAAGCTCGAAGAGCAGACGACGGAAGCCCGCAGCATTGTGGGAAGAGACCCGGCGAGATATGTCAGATGACCAAGAATCAGCTGATCATCACGAAGCAAATGAAAGGCATCTAAAGAAGGTTCCGAGTGCTGTAACAGAGTCCCTAGCGATTAGGAAGATATTGTTACATGACAGTTTTCACAGCAGCGTCTCTCCCTAGAATAAAGTCAACTGAGCCGGCAGCACTTCCCTTCCCTCCCCTTGTTTGCGGGAATGGACGCGTTGTCGGGCTTAAAAGCAGCTGCAGAAATCAGAGACCTCAGTGAGTTAGTGGGCAGGGGCCCAGAGAGAGCTCCTCCAGCCAAGGAAGAGAAGAAGAAGAGTGCGTCTGTGGCAGCCCACCACCTAGGAGCTTCTCCACCTGGCGAATAGAAGCAGAGTAATGAGAAGAAGAGTGCGCCGCCGAAAAGTACGCGAAAAGCCCGCTAATCTTAGCAGTCAGTCGCCGTCGAGAACTACGAGAGAGCCCGATACTCTTAGCAGCCAGTCGCCGTCGAGTCGTACGAGAAGAGCCCGATAATCTTAGCAGCCAGTCGCCGTCGAGAAGTACGAGAGAGAGCCCGATAATCTTAGCAGCCAGTCGCCGTCGAGAAGTACGAGAGAGAGCCCGATAATCTTAGCAGCCAGTCGCCGTCGAGAAGTACGAGAGAGAGCCCGATAATCTTAGCAGCCAGTCGCCGCCGTGAAGTACGAGTAGAGCCCGATAATCTTAGCAGCCAGTCGCTGCCGAGAAGTATATAAGAAGCCCGATTGCCCTCGCAGCAAGCCGCCGCCAGCAGTCGTTCTCCAGCGGGAGATCGGAGAAGAGAAAACAAGTCCAGCCCTGCAGAAGCAAGAAGAGATTGGGATGTGGCCGAAGCGAAAATCCCTCCGACAATAAGGGCCGTATCCGACGACCGAAACGTTCCCGTATTTTGGGCCGCCTTCGAAGAGAGATTTCAAGTCGAAGCCATCATTGAAGGACTTATTTGACTATTAAATTATTAAGTTAGTTAAAGTTGCGATCAGGCCCAGAGGACCGCGCAATGCAGTGTTCAGAACCTACGGGACAAAGTTGAGGACGGGGGGTCGGCCCGTCGCTCGCCCGCCTTTAACTCCCGGGAAAGAAACCCGGTACCCATTCTATAGAGGGCTGGGTAGACCCTAGGGCCCGTTTGGAGGAGAAAGAAGCGTGGAAAAATTCCCGTCCACCGCCGAGACCGGGAATCGAACCCTCCACCTCCAACCCGCAGCCAAGCGCCCTTACCCACTCGGCTACCGGGCCCACATTAAATTATTAGAGAAGGAAAAAAAATAAAAATCCTCTTCAGTCTGTTTGGATCAAATAAAAATTAGGAAAAAAAAACCTCAGTGGCTCTACAAGGGCATTTGGCACGCAAGCAATATTCCCGGCGATTAAATCTACTAGAAAGAATTCACAGAAGGTGAAAAGCCATTACAAATCTACTGAACTGTGAGTACAATTTTATTATTCAATTTACCGGTCGAAAGCGCTCACACTACGGAAGTGAATTGTGCCACAGATAGTGAATGGTGATCAAAGCTGATATTAGTGAATCAACGGAATTTAATTCTTGGTCGTTAAGAGTAATTATATTGACGAATGTAATTGAGAAGTATTTGAGTAGTGAAATTCCATCCTGAATTAACTTTAAGTGTAGTGAATTTAATAGCGTTAAATTAGTGAGTGAATCGAAGTTTCAATTATTAGTTATTCAGCGTGCAACTAATTCAAAAGGAGATTTAGTGCTTCGAATAATTAAGTATTAATCTGAATCAACGAAAGCAGGTTGATAGAGAGTTAGCATAAGTTAATTGATAGAACATTATTAGTTATTTATTTCAGTCTACATTCACAGAGTTTGTGAATAGGAATTCAGAGCAGTAGAATTAAATATCGAGTTGTTGTTTTCAAATATTGTTTTGTTCAAAATAGCTATGCACTGAAAAGGACATATTGATAATTCCACTTTACAATTTTTGGTAAATAATTTCTTCTAAATTTTCACTAGTCCTAATTTATGCCTAGAATAAATTACATAATTCATAAAATTTATAGAGACATTTTATATGATTTGTTTTATATAAAAAATAATTGTAGGATAAAATGACAAAATTATTTTCAGTGGTAAGATGAACAAAGCCAAACACACAATGAAAGAATAAAAACTTAAAATGACAAATTAAAAATGCATACAGTTTCGGTTTGCCGAATTACAAACCTTTTTCAATGCAGTGAAAAGCACCGGGAACAACCCTATAAATACAAAAATATCCTGGATACATCAGAAATAACATGGTGTGGAAACCTTGTAGTTAAACATCAATCGAAAGGCTTAGCCCAACCAATCCCACCGCCTTTAGCACTATCTGGTGTCACAGATTATGACTAAAAAAGTAAACAAACTCGAAAATTATTATATTTTTTTTTTAAATGTCGAAATTAAAATGACTGGTTTGCGGATACTTAATAAATTAATAAAACAAAAATTGAAAAAGAGTGTTTGTAGGAAAACACTTTACAAGAAGCACAATAAAAATTATTATAAATTAAAGAACTATGAGTAAACCAACAATTATTATATCGCCGTTTTTTTTTTTTCATTTCCGCTATTATGAAAGTCAATTGAGTCCAGGTCAATATAAAACATTAAAAGTTAATTTTTTTTTTTTTTTTTTTAACAATTTCGAAAAACCTTTTCATTTTATTCAGTAACAATGGTAATCAGGTTTAGAAAAACTTTTTTTTCCCTTTTTTTTATGTAGGTTGGAAAACCCACCATATTTTCAAAGGTTTTTTAAAAATATTCTATTTATCGAAATGTTTCAACTGAATTTCTGAATTTTGGGTAAATAAAAATAATGGAAGGTCATTTGAAAAATAATGAAAGATATGCACAGTGGATAGAAACTGTATTCTGATGAAAATGATGGCCACGTTGTCTATGGGGTCTTTTGTTGAAATAATATTGTACTTTTTTCCGACTTAACCATTTTTATTCTATTTTGCTATGAAAACGAAGGTTATGAAGTTAGTTTGTCTTGGACAAGTCCCGGATTAACTTTGATCTTTTTGATCTTTTTGAAACACTGTACGGTTATTTAACAACTTAAGACAATCAAGCATGTATATTTGAAAATCTATTGCCGAGAAAATGGCGAGAGGAAATGATATAATTTCCCATTGAATTAGAAATTAAATAATGGAGTATAACGATTAGATTAATTCATTTATTTCGTAAACAGATTTGTGCGGGTCCATATAACAGCATTTAGCTTTAAAATCGAATTTATTATTTTTTGTTTTTAACGAGGAATTTCTAGTGTTTGTAATTAGCTGATATTATAATTTAAAAACAAATGTTAGTTTTATCTTATTCAAGAAATAAATAAATAAATAACAAGTAAATTAAAACAGAAATTTTAAAAGGAAGCATTTCTTAAATTATTTCAGGAACTTGTTGTGTGGTGAATACAATTCTGAAAGATCCGTAATCTGAAATACAGAGTAGAGTATAGGATATTCTGAATGTTATCTTATCTAATACCCAGAGATTGTCGTCTAACCTGTTATTGGAGATCCAATGTGTTACATGTACAGTAAAACCTCGTTAAGTCGTCACTCAAGGGACCAAACATTTTTGACGACTTAAGCGGAGTGACGACTTGGGCGGAGTGGGAATTTGTGAAAAAAAAAAAAATGAAATACACTATTTTCATGAATTGCTATAGGACTCGGTGAGAAAAACAAGATTATCAGATATCAATGCATGCAAATGAATGAGGGAAAAAAAAAAACACTTTTTATAGTTACCACATTTTAAATGTTTTAAAAGAAAGGACAGTATGATTTTGAAACGTTCCTGCCAACCATTGTTGCCGCCGAAATCTTCAGTGTTCAACTTCTTAGCAATTTCCATGTCTTTTTGTTTGAGAATCACGGCGGAAATCGGCACATTTTGCGATCTGGCAAATTTTAGCCATGGAACTAAAACTTCCTCGATCTCGTCAAACTTCGATTTCCTCATTCTTTTTTTTTTGTCTTTGCTGTCAGCTTCTTCAATTACTTGTTTCGATGAAAGAATATCGTTTAATATAGTCCTGGAAATATGATGTTCTTTGGCAAAAGCTATTTTCGAAACATTTGATTTTTCAAAAAGTGCAATTAATGCTTTTTTTTTTCTTTAAAAGATAACGAGGTAAGTTTTCGTTTCCTTGGCATGTTAAAAACGTAATGGAACCATGAAATTGCAAGAGAAAAAATAGCCCTTATAGCGGGGCTTACTCTCTATGAACTGAAGTCACACTAAGGAGCGATCAACAAAAACGTCCACACTCTACAGAGTCGCAGTGAGAAGAGTGCTTTGAATGATTAGCAGCGAGATTCCAAGAACCCGAAGGGGTAGGAAAGAAATGAAGTGGTCGAAAATTCCCCGTAAAAGCTTAGCGTTTTTTAAATTGAGCTCTATATTGATTTTAGTTTCAATGGACTCCGCAGTTTTATATAGTTCTTAAACGACATAATAGCGATGATGCAATGTTAATTCTCTAAGTACCTGAAATAGTAGCGATATAATAAATCTTTAATTTCTGAACTCCTAAATTTTTTTTACCACTTAATGTGTTTATATATTTTTTTTATTAGTTTTTATTTGATTGCGCATAGAAAATGAGACTTTCGGAGATCAAAACATGAATGTCTTTCTTTTTTTTTTTTTTTTTTTTTTAATGTGTATTTTTTGTTTTTGTTTTAAATTTTGAAGATACTATTTTAGTTTTGACTCATATTTCCATTCATCTCCGTTGGATGTCCTTGGCTGTTATCTAGTAAACAATGGGTCTCAAACTGTTGATGTTTTAAATTTCTTTTCCTATATTATTTATTCAAATTATTATATGGAAACTATCAGATTGAAATGATGCTAGATAGTCGAAATTTATCACTTATTTGAAATATTTTGTCAAAACATAATATTCAATCTCATAATCAAGAAACAAGATAGAGAACCTTTCTTGTTTAGGCCTACTATCCTGACTATCATTAAATCAGTCTATTGGTATATTTGTGTGTGGGTGTTTCTTATAATTTTTGAAGGACGAAAAAAATTCTCATAGAAACCATTGGAATCTAAACCTCTAAATCTCAACAATGGATATTAATTTTATTTTTTAATTCAGTTTTGATAATATTAAAATTAATGCACTTCAGAAAACTTTAATAAGCAATTCGAATCAAAATTAAACGAAATTTTTTTTTCGTTTCATCGAACAAACATCGAAAACAGTTTTAATGTTTGTGATGTTATCATTTAATTTAAATAAATAATTTAAAAGAGCTCATCATATCAGTCAATGATAGAACTTAAAATCACGTTAAATGTAAAGATTAAAGGCTTTACCTACATGAGGGTTGAAAAACAACGTCAATTTAGTCCCCAAACATTCTTATAGGAGTAATATAAAGGAAAGTGAACACTCGAGGACTGAGCATTGCCAACACCAGTAGACCAGCACTAAGATCTATCAGAGTGACCCAAGTGATATCTTAACCAAACCATGGTAGAGAGATGGGTATGTATTGGTGGGTTGATTATTACGATATTTAGAATCAAAGCAATTAATATACAGAGCAGATGCTTGAATTCCAATAGCCAATTAGCATTTCCAAAAACTCAACTTTTAAGTTTGAATAAATATTAATTGTACTTAATACTAGAGTATGGGAGATATTTCGTTTTAAAAAAATTAATTTTGTTAAACAAGAAAGAAAGGAACAATTCTTAAAGATGATATTATCTTTTTCTTTCTGAAGAGTTAAAAGCCTAAAATGTCAAAATATTCTGACTAAGAACAAAATTTATTCATTTAATAAGTTTAGTTGTTGTTTTCAAATATTGATTTGTTGAAAATAGCTATGTGCTGTACAGGATATATTGATAATAACAATTTCTAATTTTTGGTAAATAATTTCTTCTAAATTTTCACAAATCCTAGTTTATGCCTAGAATAAATTACCTGATTTATAAAATTTATATACGCATTTTACATAATTTATATAATTTCTATAAAATAATTATAGGGTAAAATTATAAAATTTATCTATTTATTGAAATGTTTCAACTTAATTTCTGAAAGGTAAATAAAAATAACAGAAGGTGATTTGAAAATAGTGAAAGATATGCAGAGTGGATAGAAACTGTATTTTAAAAGAAAGTTGATTACGTAACTTTTCGAGTCAGAAAGGGAGAATTTCTAGTGTTTGTATTTAGCAGATAGCATAATTTAAAAGCACTTATTAAATGTTAGGTTTATCTTTATGAATCAAACACCAAGCCGACACACCTGCTTATTTTAAATAGTATATTTAAAACATAATTTAAAAAATACAACGACCAAGGTTTCAGTCACTAGAGCGCGACTGTTTTCAAGTGAATTTGAATTACAATGTATCAATGTTTTATACAGAAAGAAAAACCATTTGATTAGAAAAGAAGCTTCCAGATTGCAAAGCCTACTGTCACCGGAAAGGTTTATTAAAACAATGGAGTTTGCGGCGACGGCACACTTCAAATGTTATAGTGATATAACAAACACTCATATCAAGAAATTGGTCGGATTAAGTTTAAAAAGGTGGCCAACCTGCCAGTTATATTGGGAGAGAGTTTTTAATTTGAGTGGAGTTAATATTCCAAGACCAGCCTTATCAGCAATTAGGCAACGGTTTGAATTTTAACTTGCCATCCGCTCCCCTAATCCACGAAATGGCAGCTTCCTTGGAGACAGCGGCTTCAACCATTCAGGATACGAGAGAAGCTTCATTACTCCGATGTAAGATAGGCAACGCATTACGAGCCACAAATTATAAATCTGAAATGAGGTTTATAAACCCGTTAGAAATGATTTCATTACAACAGTTAAGAAAGCGTCAAGATTTACTGTTTTTAACGTCGGACAAAGATAATAATCCGATCATATTGACTGAACAAATGTACAACCAGATGGTGGATAAATTTATTCAGGAGAATAAGAGTATTACGTTCTTTACAAAGGATAGCAAAATGGTTCTAAACTTTAATCGTAGGATTATAAGGAAATTAAGTAGTGACAACATTATACCTGAGACATTGGCTGATGATTTGAGAGATGGTAAAAAGCTGTTACCCAGATTGAGGGCGCTTCCGAAGTTGCATAAACCTAAAGATGAAAATGGACTCTACCCAGTCAGACCCATCATCAACTGCCGGCTTACAGCAGTACAAGGTATTTCAGACTTTTTATATTCCAAAATGAATGGTTTAAAAATAACTTCGACTCATAGTGTCGCAAATAGTGAACAATTTGTAAAGAGTATTGTAAATTGCAATACATATGATAATTATGAAATGTTCTCGTTGGATGTGAAACAACTATTTACATCTATAACGCGGGACTTGATTGGTTTAGCCATGGAACATATTAAAACTAAATATTACAGGAACTTTGTACAGCAGGATATTTTTGATAAACTTATACCGCTCATTAAGGCAATGTTCTCCATGCAGTTTTTTGTATTTAACGGTAACATTTACAGGCAAACAGAGGGCCTATTTATGGGACTAGGAGCTTCGGCAGCCCTGGCTGAGTGGGTTATGCTTTACATTGAGGATTCGGCTCTAAATTTACTGCACTTGGGACAGGTACATATTCCAGCCTATCACAGGTATGTAGATGATATCTTTTGCTATGCTGAAAAGAGTATAATCTTAGGGATCAGGGACATATTTGCCCAAATCAGTTCTAATATCGAATTTGATATTGAGTTTGAAAACAACGAGGGGATTGCGTTCCTTGATGTATACGTACGAAGAAAGAAAAATTTTTTCGTTACCTCAGTATACAGAAAGCCTTCAGCGGCAGGGATTCTACTTCACTTCATGTCATACTTTCCTTTAAATTTTAAAATAAACTTGGTTTCTATGTTTGTACGCACGGTCTTTGTGAATTGCAGCACGTTATAAGGTTTTGATAACGAAAAAGGTGTAATTAGACAAATGCTAGTCATGAACGGATACCCGACATGATTTATTAACAGACATTTTAAAAGGGCTATATAGAAATACTACTGTAATGATGGGGACAGTTCCGTTGAAAGAAAGAAAAGGACATTTGTTTCTATACAATATCATGCTGACCTTTTTCCAAAATTGAGCAGGATTATTCGATCAGCAGAATTGGTGCTCACAGCATCGTCTAATAATACCATTAAAGATTTTTTGAGGGCCCCAATAAATAACAACAATAATGCTGCAGTACTAGGAGACAAAAAGAAAGGTCCTATTTATTTGGACTCAAATGTTTGGATGAACCGTGTATTTATGTGGGGGAGACCGGCCGAACGATGGCGGAGCGGGTCTCGGAGCATGAAAGGGCAATCCGCAATGGCTACAAAGAGTATTTGACTTTTCGGCATTCAAGGGACACCAAGCATATAGTGGTAATACAGCGACTCATTGTAATGGGCCTTTGCAAAAAGGATTTCATGAGAAAATGCATGGAATCCTTTTTTATTTTAACAACTAATGGTGCTTACAATGAATGGTTAACCGTACCAACTATGGCGGAATATGGTTTCAAGAAGAAGATGAATTAAAAAAAAAAATAATTATCTTAAACCTTAAAGTTGGTTTTTAAAATTTTTTAATTTTTTAATTTTTTATTTTTATTTTAAACTTCCTGTTTTATATATTTTTTTATTAAGTTTTGTCGTTGCAGAATCTTAATTGTTTACCAATACACGGCCCAGGGTAGCAGTGTGTTCCTTCACAATAGTTCCAATGAGAAAGGAAGAGAGAAGAAAAAGAAGAGAAAAAAAAAAAGCTCATCACAACAACAGTACGAAGCAATGTGATGATCGCATGGCAGCTTCAACTTTCCAACGCTAGGATGTTTAAGATTGTGAAGACATGTAAATCAAGACTGATCACATCATATGATGCAACACGCTGTATTTTGAATAATTCTTTCTGTATAAAACATTGATACATTGTAATTCAAATTCACTTGAAAATAGTCACGCTATAGTGACTGAAACCTTGGTCGTTGTATTTTTTAAATTATGTTTTAAATATAATATTTAAAATAAGCAGGTGTGTCGGCTTGATTCCTAAAGACATGGTTTATCTTTTTTGAAAAAAAAAGAAATAATTAAATAAAAAGTAAATTAATATAGAAATTTGATCAACAAACATTTCGAAATATGGCTTTAAGTTTTTTCAGGAGCTTCTTGTAAGGCGAATATAATTCTGAAAGACCCGTAATCATAATTATAGAGTGCAGGATATTCTGAATGTAATCTCATCTATTATCCAGAGATTGTCACCAAACCTTTTATTTTGGATCTAATATGTTATGTGTAGTTGGAATTCTTGATTACTACTCAGTATAAATATATATAAACTAGATGTGTAATTTGTCTTTAACAAAAAACATTCAAAGAATTCATGTTAAAAAAGTTTAGCATTTACAAAATATTAATCCTTAATAACTGATTTCTTCAACAAAATTAAGGAATAATTTAAGTTAAAATGTTATCTTGCATAAACGATATAAATGACATTACGAAAGATATTCTGTTTTTTTTTTTTTTTTACACTTATTCAAAACCCGGAATAGGAAAATGTATTGCCATTCAAATGAGAAAACCACATCTTCGTGTGATACTTTTAGCATTTTTTTCTAGCAATAAACAGTTGAAAATAACTAAATAACTAAAGGGTATTTAATTTCTTCGTGATAAAATTTTGATAAATGAAAAGATAAAAGATAATAAATAAGAATATATTTCAGTAATAACATATTTTTAAATTTAAATAAATGTAAATTGGTTTCACCATATAATGTATAAACAGTAAATAGAGAAAATCCCGCAAATTATCATTTGTACCTATATGTTTATTAATAAGAGTTGGTCAAGTGTTCGACAGAAGTTGTTGTTCCTACTACAACACCTGTATGATATTTGTTTCTGCTACAACTGCATGATTTATGATTCTTTTTCAACGGGTGTTCGATTAATTTGTCTATTCTGTTTAGAGATTGATAGAGGAAGATACATACCGACATAAAAAGGTGATTTGATGAACTTCAATTATCAGGAAAGTTAATTTATTAAATTATCACACTTGATCGCTGATCATGATCAAGGGAAAGAAGATCTTGGTTTGTAGTTTGGGAAGCATGGTACAAAACTTGCAGGTGTTAGCCATTGCTCACAACGCTGGCCATTCGATGTTGGTCAATAGCTCATTCCAGATCTTCACCATATTCTCGTATGGCACCGAATGAAGGCAGGGAATGGACACTTGGATATTGTTCCCTTAAATTCCTATAAGCTTCAAAAAGGGAATTAAAGCCTCCCCTCACATTTAATACAAAGCCAAGGGGTAGCGTATGTCGCGTATTATATGCAGATTGTTTTATAAAATAATAATGTACGGTAACCTGCCCAAATAACGCCACCTTACCATTTAAATTACTGTAAGTCTGGAAATAAGGTGTATCGAAACACGAAAATTACGACCAAGAAAGTTTAATCTTCTGTTTAAAGCATACCATAATGAAACATATGATAACTTTTATTGGAGAAGTATGAGAACTTAAATAAAGAAACTTTGCAAACTGACGTTTTTGGGAACACCTGGTCCAATTAACGCCACCTACTTTCTAGTAACATTTAAAATTAAGAAATATTCCATCATTGTAAACATTATTTGTACAAAATCACAGTAAAAAGCAACTAAATTTGACTTTCTATAAAAAATAATAAAAAATCACTTGAAATTAACGGAGTCTTTCTAATCTGTAGCTAAAACAAAAGAGGAAATGTAAAAATTAATTAATTTCGGCATTTTCCATTATAAAAGCAAATTAATAAATAAGATAAAAGTCTATATTTTCACGAAACATATTAGTAACTTATAAATGTCGTACGAAACCTAAAATCGCATATGTAGTTCATTAACACCATCATGGTGTTAAAGCGCTACTGAGCAGATGGATCAGATGATACACTTGTTTGTTTACAATTTCCGAATTTTAAAAATAAAGTTAACTTATCTACATAGAAGAATCTTCAAGAATCAAGAAAATATATAGTTTTATATAGTTAATCTTTGCTGAACATTAAAAAATCTATATTTTATCTTACGTTGATATAGTAGCAGCCTTTTAGAACCAGTCCTAGACACGAAAAGGTGTAAATACAATTTCACTCGAAAATGTTGGCGGTCTGCTAGTAACTCACTTCGACACTATATGGCATGTTAATGCAAACTTCTTTAGTGCAGTACCGCCATCTCTTATATTTATGAAGTCTTAGATAGCTGGCGTTAACGGTATACATGACGTTATATGGCTGAGGTACCTTATGAAATTTTATACATATTATTTAATTCCAAGATTTCTGGAATTAATTCCATTGTAACTTTTCGAAAACTTGAATAAAAGGAAGACATCTAAACGATTTTTCCTTATATATAGTTTTTGCATACTTTAAACTACAATAAAAAGAAAAAAAAATGAAAATTATTTAAAAGGATATTAAACGTTTCAGGAACTTCCGGAAGAATTAGAAAATAACTGGGTGTTTTCGATTGACCTGTCACATTGTCTAATATGCGGCATCATCATCTAATGTCGCAGCATATGTTATGATTGCTTATGATATTTACTATAAAAACTGCAATTAGATAAAACAAATAAAATAATTCAATAAAAATAAAGTTAAAATGCAAATGTTAAATTAAAAAACATAAATCACTAAAGTATTTGCACCCTAAATTCTCACTGACTGGAATCAGAGACGACCGTTTCTGCCTTATTATGCGTCCTCAGCCAGATTTACCCTCAGCGAGTGCGTGCGAAGGTTTAGGATCCCACCTAATTTATCGAAAGTGGTTCTCCAATCCCAAACACAACAATAAAATGAAAAACAAAAAAAAAACCCTCTTTATTTGAAACTGTAATCTAAGAGTCCCGTTGATAATAGCTCAAGGTGGAATTCCAATATAGTAGTGCATTTTGATTTAAGTTATTTTAAATATATAATTGTCTTCAGTAAATTAAATTTTCAGCAACACACTACCTGGAATTCTGCTTTTCAGTTTAATGATAGTAAGGTACAATCACCAAATATCGTGCCCCTTTTGTTTAACATGTGAAAGTATATTTTATTTTTGAATAGAGAATAAAAAAATCATGACAGTTAATCAGAAACATATCTCTTGATTATATTTTCATTAGAAAATCAAGTTCACAAAAACTCAAAAGAAGTGAAAGCACAATCTTTGAAAAAACATAAAACCCTGACTTTGCAATTTTTGGTGCCTATTATCGTCCCCGGGGAGGATATTAGGAAAATGCAAAGAAAGAAGTAACTAATCATCTAAAGAAAACGTGCAGATATCATTATTTCCTGTTACGTTGCTCCAATCCTCGTGTTCCCATTTGCAACTTTGGGCGTCTTTTCCATCTTATCCACTTTTTGCCACTTTGGAATATTTACCTTTAAAGTTTGGGCACTCAGCATCATGTTCTCATCACGGTCACTTTTCAACAAAGTTTCAAGAGCAGGAGTAGATTTATTAGGAACTCCTTTCAAAAACAACTTCAGCCATTTCATATCAATATTTTTCGTCTGTGAGAAAGGATATTTTAAGTTGTTACAAAAAGCCAAATATCAAGCCATGGTACTGATTTACTGCAAGGGTCATTTAAAGAAATGTTTTTCTAATAATAAGCAATATTCAACTACAAAATTCTCCAATTTCGGTGTTAGCGTTGATTTTTTAACTAAACTGTTACTGATGTGTTGTCAACAGTTTTCTCTGAACTATCCAAAGAATCTTTAAGGATTGAAGTGGCAAAATAATTGATTTTTCTGCTAATTTCTACATCTACATCTTTGAAACAAGGACAATGTTTACAGAATTCAGCATGTCAAGCAATCATCGAGGCATTTGTATTGATATTCTTACATGCATAAATGTGTCCATTTTTAAGTTTTGTTATATTCGCCAACATAGAAACACTTTTGTTATAAACAAGATAACTTGTATATTATTCCATACGAATCCCGCTTCACAGGACCTCTCATACAATTAAAGTAAACTAAATGTTGAAAGTATGTCGGTGTTTCGAAATTTTCTTTTCATACTGTTTTCCCGCTTGTGGGATGAAAGATAATACAATATAGCTTTTCACTTTTACTTTTTTACTTTTCCTTTTTTTATTTTTTACTGTAAATGAAGTTATTAGATTAAGGGTTGTAAATGTCGGAAAAAAATATATTTTTTTAATTTTTTTTTTATTTGCTAATGCCCCTAATCTTAGAATTGAATCTATTGGGCTCAACAATGGGCGAGAAATGTCAGCATTTAACCGACGAAATGTTGCCCAGGGTACGCCATAGGAAGCAGCTCACGCTATACCCGCAGAAACGGATGAAGAACAGAAGGAGAAAGAAACATCCATGTCGACGCCGGGATTCGAACCCAGGTTCCGACACATCTGAATTTCCACCTAACTTTACAAAGCGTTAATGAAATTACTAAGTTTTAAAGGATTTTATTTTGCTTTAAATTTTTTATCTATCTTCTGAACTAATGGTCCTGACAGTACTAATATTAATAGGAATTTTTATTACAATATTCTATTGAAACCCAACTTTCATAGTTGTCGAGTTTTTATTAGTGATGAAAGAAATCGGAGAACAATTCTTATTTTGACTAAAACTCTTCTAAAGAATCTTCTGACGGACTTCAAATTCCATAAAAGAAACGCCAAAAACATACATCTTCATCAAATACTTTCTATATTTCTGTTTTGTTATCAAAAATCTTCATCGGGAACATTACATAAAATAGCACGAGAAACCAACGTTCTCGTATTAATAACTAACAAATCCCTGCATTCTAACATCTAAATAACACGCATTTTAAGTAATATAATACATTCAACTTTACTTTTAACTTTTTTCTTTTTGAACAAATTCTTACCTTTGTAGTAGACTATTTTAACATTATTTTCCACACAAACTGCTCTAATCATTTTAGCGATATTAATACCAATAGACAGTTTTAGAAATTTATTCTCTTGATTCACTTCTTCTTTATCCTTAACCACAATCATTCTTTTGCTTTTAAAGAATTTATTAATATTCGTTTTAATAAACCTTTTAGGATATTCATTCATCTCTAATGTTTCTTAAGATCATCTATTTTTACTTTCCATAATTTACTTTTTTCAGTATAATCTATCAATCTTTTTAAATTGTTCAAATTATGGCATTTTTTGTTCAAAGCTTATGTTTAGAATTAAAGTTTAAAATATGCTTACTCTGATAACTTTTTTGGTAATGTTCATTACTCAATGTAATACCTTTATTTATAAGTAACTCATCTAAAAAAAGATAAGTCTCCATTAATTTTTTTTCATAAGTAAATTTCAAATTTTGATTAAAATGAATTTCCATGAGTGAAGAACTTAGCAAACTGCCTCTCTGTTCCTTCCCATAACACTAAACCATGATCCGCATACCGCAAGTGAGAATAATTAGCTAGATTATAATTAGGATATAGTCATCTTCTAACCAATTGAGATAAAAACAACAAATAGTCCCCAATACAGTGCTCCCCATCCGGAAACCTTCTGATTGAACATATAACTTGTTATAAAATCTAAAATACAGTCAGACCTCTATTTAATGAAGTCGCTAATCCCGAAAAAAAGTTCTTTATATGGAAAATTCGTTAAATAGAGATTCTCCTTTTAAAATTACTTTAAACAAAATAAAACAGATTTAAAATACATAAACAATAAATATTATTAAAAAAGTAATAATTGTAATGACATAAAACATACATTATCACAAGCGTAATTAAATTTTACTAATTAAAGTCTGTTAATTTTATATGTTTGTTTTTTTTATTTTGAAAAAGTGTTTTCGCTCATAGTACGTCTCGCATCTTTTCAATACACCAAAAACCCCTTCAGACGTATTTTCTTCAAATTATAATCCGCGTCGGATTGTTTCAAATGATTTTAGCATTTCATCAAACGAAGGTTTTTCATTTCTGCATCATGAGCATCTTAATCTCAATTCGTAGCTGCAATGTTTTTATTTTTCACACTGTCCAAAATATCCGATTCAGTTAGTGTTTCCGAGGTCTCAAAATTCAAAATCAAGAGAAAGATAATCATCAATCAGCACATCATCGTTAATTTCTTCTTTTTCCCTCAGCTGTATCCTCGAAAAAGTTCGTTAAATAGAAAATGGACTTCGTTATTTGGAGGTTTTTTTACGAAGAAATTAGCAAAATGTTCTTGGTTCCAAAGAAAAGTTCGCAAAATACAGAAATTCGCAAAATAGAGGTTCGTTAAATAGAGGTCCGACTGTACTTTTTCAAAAGCTAAATTAAGACTCAGTGATTGTAAAATTCTTTTCCGTTTGCTTGGTTTACTGTTTTATATTTTTATATTTTTGATATGTTTGTATTGTTTATGAAAATTGTTTATGCAAAAATGTTTTGTTGTCTTCACAATCATAATTCTTTAATTCATGTTTATTTGACGTTCATGATTTTTGATTTTACATTTATTTCACGTTCATGATTGTTTATTTTAAATTTTGTTAGTTATTAATAAGGAGTTCCCGATAAAGGTTTTTGATAAAAAACAAAACAAAACAGAAATATAGAAAGTATTTGATTAAGATATATGTTTTTTTCGTTTCTTTTATGAAGATGAATTCCTATTTCGATTGGAAACGAGGCCATCCCCTGTGTACAGATTGATCGATAGAGATATTTAAAGAAGAGATATGTTTAGATGGATGTTCGTTGATATAGATGATATATGAAGTCTTAGCTTGTATCGATATTCTTGGTGACGAATTGATTGAGACTATTCTTTGGAGTGAAGATAACCAAATTCTGATGACTTGTGACTCCAGACATACAGTTGTGCGTGAGTGGAGACATGTTCTCAGTGTTTTATTCAATGGATACGACGCTACAGCCCATTATTTAC
>JAFIDM010117021.1:0-17768 GCA_023159025.1 Thereuonema tuberculata
TTTGAGACCAACGTGGATCAAAATTTCTTTAGGAACAAGAGGCCAAATATTTTCAGAGCTTGAAGAAAGCGATTTTACAGATAAATCATTTTGAAAATCAATCACTTCCAACTCCACTGCTGCTTTGTCTTGAAAATCAAAATTCTCCGTGACACAAGTAGAGAACTCTGCAGAATCAATCATTATAAAAGCCGATTTGACAAACTGTGCAAGAATTGAAATCCTTTTGAAATCTTGGAAGCATTTGTTGAATTCATTCTCAAATCTGAAATAATTTCAACGTATTGTTTGGTGTTGTAAGAAGGTGTTCAAGTTCCTTGCTTGTCAAGGGTTTGTTTCAAACAGGCAAAGTGTTTGTATTCACCTTGGATGATTTTTTTTTCCCATAATTCCAGCTTTTTTGAGAATGAAGCAACATCTGAAATTGTTCCGCCAATATCTTTATCCTTACCTTGAAGCTGCAAGTTAAGGATATTTAACTTTTCGGTGATGTTTGCGAGAAAAGCAAAATCCTGCAGCCAAACCGGATCTTCTAGTTCACGGAAGGATTCGCCTCGTTCTTTCAAAAATTCTACAAATGCATGAAGCAACTCTTGAAAACATTATAAAACTCTGCCTCTACTAAACTAACGAACTTCCATATGAAGCAGTGGATCACCATACTGGCAATCTAGTTCAGTCAGTACTCTGAACAAACGTCTCTGAATTGCATACGTTGTAACTTTGTTCACTATTTTTATGACTGTTTTCATTACATTGTTCATACTTAAAAACTTTCTACACAGTGACTGCTGGTGTATTACACAATGGCAAGACAGAAATTTCGAAAAACTGCTGTCTTTACGACACAAGGTTATGAATCTCTTCTATCTGCCTACCATCGCAGGAGCTCCATCAGCTGCTAAGCCCACCAACTTATTTATAGGAATATTTTCAGAGTTGATAAGATCTTTAACTGCTAAAAATATGTCTTATCCTGTAGTGCGTCCTGTTAACGGTGTAATCTTTATCAGCTCCTCTGTTATTTCGAAATTATCACAAACCATTCTTGCAAAAACGGCCAACTGAGTGTATCAACTATATCAGTCGATTCGTAAAGTTGCAAGGAGAAATAACTGCAGCGATCAAAGTCAGTTTTAAGTTGTGAGATAAAGTCAGAACTGATAACCTCAACCCTTCTCATTACTGTATTTGCAGAAAGCTGTACAGATTTAATAGCAGACATTATCTGAGTTTTATTTTTGAAACTATCAAATAATTCATCTGCAGCTTCTAAAAATGCAGTTTTTATTATTTCACCGTCTTCGTATGGTTTTTTATTCTGTGCAATAATATTTGAAACTCGGAATGACGCCTCAGTTGCTGCTTTATTCTTGTTTAATGGTTTTAAAAAAGTTGATTGTTGAGCATTAAGTTTAGATTTTAGTTATCTTACCTTTTCTTTCCTTAGAACAGAATTCAGTGGGAAATCCGAGGAATCATTTCCTGCTACAGCAGAAGACTTCGCGGACTTCTGCCACTAACAGATATGTCATCTAAAGATACGACTCAGAGCTACGCAAATGTTGCAGCCCCGCCCATACATTACCAATGGTATAAAGAACCCACAACCTTTTACGCCAGGCAGAACGAAGACCCCATCTGATGACTGAGAGATTACAACAGAATAGCCCAATACAATTCATGGGACACAGTCATGCAACTGAAGAATGTCTATTTTGCGCTGGCAGGAACAGCACGCAAATGGTACGAAAACAACGAACATAAGCTTAATACATGAATAGATTTTGCTCTTCGCCACAACAATGTACAGCAGGCTAGGCGTGTTTTGGAACAGTGAGTCCAGCGATCGGACGAAAGCTGTGAAGACTTGCTTGTTCTTTGCCTCCAAGTGGATAAGGAAATGACAGATCGAACTAAGCTACAATACCTCGTGAAATGCATTGCATAAGATGTGTGCACACTCCTCTTAGCCCTAAGGATCACAACCCCTGAGGAATTCCTTAAGAAATGCCACATGATTGAGACGATGAAGCATAAGCGAGTCACAGAATCAACGCATTTTTAAAGATTCCCAACTTCACCTGTATTGGGATAGCTCCAAAAGTCGTCAGCTGATATATGAGAGTTACAAAACCAAATTGCAGACTTACAACAACAAATTCAGGCCTTCATCGCTCCCATCTCCATTCAAAATCAGCGTCCAACAGCAGCCTATCCTTAATACACTGCTCCGAGACTACAGAAAGTAGTCCATCGTCAACAGCCTATCAGACCCAGAAAAAGAAAAGGCCCCAAGCAGTGAAGATCTTCACAAGCCAATATGTTTCTACTGTCAGCAAGAAGGACATGTCATTAAGCATTGCCGAACACGCTGAAGAAATTACAGGAATCAACAACAGAGTTACGGACCCCATCACTAAATTAGCGGAGAGAAGCTGGGCAATCCACTCGGCCAGTTTATGAATCCCAGGCATATCAGAATACAGTCCAAGGAAACTACACCTGCTGCTCCTGCTCAAGGAGCCCAATACCCGGCCGTCGTTTTCCCACTCTGTACCATAGCAGAGGAGCTTCCTACAATAGTGGAACCCATGTGCAATACAACACAGGCTCTCGAGGTTCCGCCACAGCCAGCCAGTTAGAAAACGAACAGCAACGATCAATGTAAAGGACAACATTTTGATCGCTAATGCCTCCGCACAACTTCAGCAAAATACAGTTATGTTCCTCGTCGATAATCATCCAACGACTGCACTTGTGGACACTAGAGCTTCCATTTCATTGATGTCTGAAGTCCTCAAACGAAGATATTACAAGTGATGATGACCGCAAATTCGACATTGCTTAGAATCATCAATGGCGAGAACCTTACAATATTGGGAATGACAATAGCACGAATAGAGATCGACGGCCTTGTCCTAGCCTTCAATTTCTACTAGTGCTTTGACATAATCCTAGGATGGGATTTCCTGCAATCAACAAGGGGAAAAATAGATTGTTCCAAAGGATTTATACATGTAGATGAAGCTAAGCCTAACCAAGACTCCCCTTCGAAACTGTATCTCCAGGCCACAGAAACTATAGTCGTTCCATCCTGCTCAGCTGCAAATATCATGGCATACACTGCAGATAGCATAACCGAATAAATCATCATAGAACAACTGCAGAACAACCTATTACTTCAAATCTTCTGATTCCAGCTTCAGTCACCAAAATATGCCAAGGTATCGCCCCCTGTCTGGATAACGAACGGATCCGACCAACCATTGACAGTCCCGAAGAATAAGAGAATCGCCACCTATCAACCCATTGAAGCTGCGGCCATCACAGGGATTTCGCCGGACGAAAAGCCACTCACCCATCTGAACCCATCGATATCTCCACCCACAACTGACGAACACCTGAAGAGACTCATCAGTCATCAGCTGACACTTGCCCAAACTCAACAACTCTTAGCCCTACTGAAGAAACATCGCACCATATTTGATCTGCCAAATCCAGAAACAACACTCCATTTGACGACCACACCCACAGAAACCGTACAGAGTATCAACTAAAGAAGGGCAAGTTATTCAGAACGAAGTCATCAAAATGCTGAATCAAGGAGTCATTACAATCTCGCATAGCCCTTGGAGCTCTCCCATAGTCCTCGTGCGAAAGAAAGATGGCAGTTGGAAGTTTTGTGTCGATTACAGACAGCTCAACGCAGTTACAAAGAAGGATGTCTATCCGCTCCCTCGAATTGATCATGTCTTAGATTCTATATGAAATGCTAAATATTTCTCCAGCGATGACGTAAATACCGGATTTTGGCATATCCAGGTAGCTGAAAAGGATCGAGAGAAAACTGCATTCGTTACACCTGATGATTTCTACGAATTTAGGGTCATTCGGACTATGCAATGCTCCAGCCACCTTCAAACATATGAAAGACAGCCTTCTCATTGGATTGAGTGGTCGATCTGCTTATGCGATCTTCATGACATCATCATTTATGCAAAACAATTCGATGAACATCTGAAGCGATTAGAAACCGTCCTAGGATGCATCAACAACGCTAATCTCTGCCTGATTCCCAAGAAATGTTCTTTCGCAGAGTGTAAAGATCCAGGGATACGCCCAGACCCAGACAAGATAGAACTTCCCACCACCCTCCAACCTGAAGCAAATAGGAAGTTTTTACTGAAAGATTGAAGGCTCTTGGAGCCTCATCAAACGTCAGATCCGGAAACAAGGCACGAGCAAATGAAGACACCGGTGCAAAAAGGAGGCAGCTCCATAAATATTGACGATTTTTCGTTTTTAATCGCTACACGTTTATAGAAAGGCGCTTCATCGATTGGTGAAAAAACGAGGCAGCTCCGTTAACTCATAAGGGAAATACAATGGATATATATATGCCTCCTGATTGGATTCGGTGCAAAAAGGGGACACCTCCGGAGCACCTCTGGTAAAAAATACATGCCGCAAATTTGTAGTGGTTCCAGTTTCTCAAGAAATGATTTTGAACTTCAGTGGTCATTTCAACGGTCATTTTAAAAAGTGCGTATCAAACCAAAGAAGGCAAAAATTTGGTATATTTTCTTATCGTGTCATGGAGTACACAACAAAAGGCGTGGAATGCAGCAGTTCGGCCAGTGCCTTAGTTAAGGACTTGTTTACCCTTCAGAAAAGTGGCGTAACGTTGACTTTACCGCCTTCTATATTATTGTTCTACTCTGGACCGTTTCCACTTAAGCGCCCCAAATATCTACATGTGAAAGAACTTGCAACAAAATATGTGCCTTCTGACTAAATGTGGTTTTATGACGGGCTGAAGTGTCAAGGAGAAGAAGAATCTACTCAGCCAGAAGAAGATAGCTTTACAGATGATTAGTTTGTGCTTATTTATTACTTTTGATAACATTTTGTTAATAAATCGCATTGAAATTTGTTTGACTTTTTTTTTTTTTACTCTCCGGTGCAAAAACGGGGCAGCTCCAACGTTTTCTTTTTGATATTGTTATCTAACCAAATTTCCAAAAAGCGTATTTTGTGAGGATATTATGTATTAAGTACTAGATTTTAACCCTACATATGAATCATACATATAAATTCAAAGAATTCGTGGTAAAACAGTTTATTGCTTCTCCTGAAAAATTTGCTGAAATGGAGCTGCCTCCTTTTTGCACCGGTGTCTTCAAATGAGAAGCTTAGTTTCGAAACCCGCCATCTCCAGAAATTACAAATTCCGAGCCAATGTAGTTTTTGCTTAGTTCAAATCAAAATTCGCCGTTTGCATACAGTTTAACTTCAAAACCAATGTATTGCGATACGATTTCGATACGAGTGCTGTTTCAAAGCCCGCCATGTTCAACAGGAATGCATTAACAAACCCCTATTTTCCGAAAATTTATTTTTGGAGATGGCGGGTTTTGAAATTAAGCTCCTCAAATGTAATGACCAGTTTGACAGTTATCTGGCAGAATTTAAGTGGAGAGGGAAGTATGATGGGAGATACAAGGAGATGTTTCTAGCATTCATCAATTCCATCGTCACCATTTATCCACCACAAACAAGCGACAAAGAAACAGAAGGTAAGCGTTTTTGTTTGTTTTTTTAATCCTTAACCATGGTCACCTGAAAGGGTTACGTTCACCTGCGTCGCAAGCGGCTGTTAATAGGCTATAGGAGCGCTACGAGCGGTCAGGAGCCGAAGGCTCCTACCATGAGTCGCGATCCCTCTGCATGCTGTTATCAAGAATGCAGTTAGACAGATGAGGGTTAGTTTTTCTAGTAAAAGATCGTTAAAGTCCACTTTTGAATAAGCTTACCTGCAAAGCTCATTATACTTTTCAATATTTAATTCAATAATTTTCAAATTGATTCAAATTTTTAAATTTATTTTTACACGAAGACCATCTACCGATTGTCGACCATCTACCGGGTGGCATAAAATAATTCGAGCTGTTCAGAGACCTCTAGCGAGGAATATATTGGACGAATCGTAACAACATTCGGTGGACATACAGATTGGAAAATGCGGTTTCGATTTCTAAAAAAAAAATTTAGTACCAAAAGTCGCCAACAGGGGAAAATGTGGCGCTGCAAAGGATACAGTAGGGATGAGTAATGAATGAGTAATTGCCAAATTTGACAATACATCAAGTTTCATAACAATAGAGACAACGTTTATTGGTAATTACAAATAAGGTTCCATATGACCACCATTGTGATGTTCCATGAGCTGCATGCGGTGCATGACATGTTCCACGGCGGCTGCAACATATCAGAATGGATTTGTCGCACCTGTAATGTAATTTGATCTTTCAACGTCGGGATATCGGGACCTGTCCTTGATACACAATGCTTTAAAGAAATTCCCTCAGCCAAAAGTCACAAGAATTGAGATCAGGCGACCTGGGTGGCCATGCTGTGGGAAATGCACGACTAATGATTCTGGTGTCAGAGAAATGTTGCCGCACACGCTATATCTGACATCCGATGTGGGGTGGTGCACCATCCTGCATGAAGATGGTCAAATCGAGACATCCTCTTTGCTGCAGTTGTGGAACCACAAAGTTCTTTAGCGTATAGGAATACCGTACAGCATTGACGGAACAGGTCATTGGTCCACTTCAGTGAGTTTCCTCGTAAAAAAAAGGACCGATGATAAACGATGACATAAAGCCGCACCACACTGTGACTTTTGGCGAGTGGATAGGCATCTGAAGACCCACATGTGAATTAGTCGCAGCTCAAAAGCGGCAGTTGTGTGTGTTAATATCATCGTTCAAATAGAAGTGCGCTTCGTCACTCCATAAAATCCGCTACAGTCATGCTTCATCCACTTCTATGCGCACTAAGAATCTTAATGCAAACTCAATGCAGGTGGTCGCATTGTCAGGGCACAATTCTTGAACAGGACAGATTTTATATGGTAAAACTTCAACCTCTGATGCAGGATTTTCTGCACCGTTGAGTATGGGATATCCATTTGCCGGAATATTGCCCGTGCACTGCTGGTACCCTGCACATTCGTCATCTCTTGTTCCACAACAGCAGTTGCAACTTCTTCAACGTGTTGGTGACTGATAGCTTTGCGTCCCCGGCCTGGTTGCACTGCTAGAGTGCCAGTATTTCAAATCGTTGAATCATTTTTCGTAGATTTGTTATGCTCATCGGCCCTATTCGTAGCGTCTTCAACCACCAAAATTCCCGAAGGGCAGCACTGGCATTCTCTTCCCGCTGATAATACAGCTTCACTAACAAAGCACGGTCAGGTAAGGTAAGAGCCATCGAAAGGCAGTTCGTCGCTGAGTGATGTGAATTCTCCAAGCCTTTCTTTTTATCATGATCGCTCTATACGTAACGCAGTTATGCAAACTAGTGCGTTAACAGCGCCACATTTTCCCAGGTTGGCGACTTTTGGAACTAAATTTTTTTTTTAGAAATCGAAACTGAAAGTTCCACTCTGTATGTTCACTGAATGTTGTTACGATTCGTCCAATACATTTCTCGCTAGAGGGCTCTGAATACCTCACGTTATTTTATGCCCACCCGGTACTTTTGTGCCGACACGGCCATCTTGTCGATACGCCGAAAAATAGGCCAACATCCGGTGATACCGTAATCTGAAGTTTAACCCACATCTGTTCTGGAAAGCACTGAATATAGCCCATTGTATGTACTTCGTGGATATGTACTCCACGGACATAATCCATTATTTCAACCTGTTTGGATAGATGGCTCCCAAGCGCCATTGAACCTATACAGACTACCCAACACTGCTCAAATCAAACCTCGAGTCAGCTCAAGAAGCCAACACAAAATCATACAATGCCCGCCAGCGATTAGTCAACTACACGGACGGTCAACAAGTTTGGGTTCACACCCCCACCCGCAAGACTGGACTATCCGAAAAGCTCCTGTGTTCATGATACGGTCCGTTCACTGTACTCTGACAAATATCATCCGTTACATATTAAGTTTTTCTCGTCCCAGGTTGTTCAATCACTAGAACCAACCCATTGATAGTTCACATCAATCGAATGAGCTCTATCTGACAGAAACTACGCCTGTTCAACCTACCTGCCCAATACCCGAAGTAAAGCAACACCTCAACTCTCAAATGCCCTCCTAAAATGATAATGATTCCTAGAACTTAAAGTGCGCTCCGAAAGTGTGATAAGTGAAACTAACTCAGTGCTTACCTTACCAGGATAACTACACAATGCTTTTATTTTTATTCAGTGCAAAATCAAGGAAGTCCTAATTCATCTTTAGTAATCCAGTGAACTTTTTGATCCGAAGGAATTCACATGACTAGGCCTATCCCACACAAGGTAAAAGAAGATGATATTTTGCTTTTGCCCATAATGCACCATACCCTACAATGCAACAGTCTTCATCAATAGACTGACGCCGTATTAATGGTATTAATAGTTCTTTTTCTGTCTTGTTTTCTCATCTCGACAGACCATATGTTTCTGTCCTTAATGTCATTTCTCTCTAACTGTAAATAAGATATTTATTCAGAACTTAAGTTTATTCTGTATGTGAATTATACCTTTATACTTAAAGGTTGTATTCAATCATGCAAAACAACGAATAACTGTCATATAAACATGGGTCTGGAAATGCTTTATTTCCAAGATATGAACGATGAAACGATACAGAGGTGTTGTCCGTACAGTCACTAAGTTTCACAGAAAGTGCTCGAAATGTCCTCCACCCTCCGCATTGCACGCAAAACAACATTGTTCCATCGACTGCCAAACACGGTTGACGATGCCAAGTGCACGTCTAATTGTGTTGCATCCATCCACTATGCGATCATGCAGTGCATTGGCGTCAGGAACCGGTGTGATGTACACTAATGCTTTAAGATAACCCCTTACGAAACAGTTCAGAGGTTTTAAATCAGGAGAACGAGCAGGCTATGCTGTTGGTCCCCCTCTTCCAATCCAACGATCAAGATAACGTTGGTTTAGAAGTCGTCGGGCTGTACGACTGAAATGAGATGGTGCACCATCATGCATGAACCACATGCGACGACGAGTGTGCAAAGGAACATCCTCCAGGCGTGTAAGCAACTCATTTTTTAGGAAATCCCTGTAAGCATTGCCGGTTAGTCTAGCTGGCAGAAATCCTGGCCCGATAAGATTGCCGATGATACCAATCCAGACATTTACGAAAACCTTTGCTGGTGCCGTGACTGTGTGATACCATGCGGGTTTTCGTCGGATCAGTGGTGTACAGGTTACGAAAATTCATAATGGCATCTTTCCTGAAGCAAGACTCGTCAGTGAAAAGCACAGGCTGCTCCACTTTTGTTTGGGAGGGGGGGGGGGGGGTTTTCCCCTTGGGGGGGGGGGTATTGAACATTACATGTCACGATTACTGAGGAGTAATTTAATGACTCTACGATACGACGTAAAGGCCAACACCTCTGTATTGTTGCATCGTTCATATCTTGGAAATAAAGCATTTCCAGACCCATGTTTATATGACATTTATTCGTTGATCTGCATGATTGAATACAACCTTTAAGTTTGACATTTCAGATACACCATACATATATACATAACCTGTTACATATTTTCTCATTTTTTTTTATTATCATTCGCAGTGGTAGAATTTTTTTTTAAAATTGAATTAAAAAATTTTTTTTCAGGACAAAAACTTGACGGGGGGAAAATTGTAACAGTCTGAATGGGATAAGTTTTTCTAAGAATCATTTAGCTGTATTTTTATTCATTTTCTCTTTAATCATTATTTCCTAATTATTGATGTTCTGTTTATATTTAAATTCTTTTCCACTGTATCCGTTAAATCTGTTAATCAATTTAAATTCATTATGTTTTTGTCCAATTATTATGTACTGTAGAGCCTCGATTATCCGCGGAATTGGGTGGCAAGGGTACCGCGGATAGTAAAAATCGCGGATCACCCGAAAAAAGACTAAAAATGAGGTGTAAACACGAAAAAAAAATATTTCAGCATAAAAATTACGTTTTTCAGCATTAAAAACTACGTTATATTGTTACATAATATGCAAAAAAAATATGTACAGTAGAGCAGAAATCTTTCTGCAGAGCAAGAGCCTGCACTCATCCACAAATTCCGAGAAAGCCTATAGGCTTACGATGCACAATAAACCCGTCGGTAATTTTCGAACTTCGCACTGTAGGACCTATTGTACTTTCCCTGTTGTTGGCTTGTATTAAAATTGGTTTTTCTGAGGTTCGTTATTAAAAAAATGTTTTCGCGGCACTCGCGGATAATCGGGGCTCTACTGTATATTTTAATTATCTATCCAATCAATTCATTTCTGCGAACATCTATAAAAATCGATTGTTTTCATTTAATAAATATATATCAGTTCAGTTCCAGAACTTGTCGAGTTTACTCCTTAGTCTAATTGATACCTCCACAAACACCGTCACAAAATATTATGCACAAAAGGTCCTGGATCTTTATCGGAAACCCCACGGAAGGTTGCTAAGGCTTCTCTGCATGGACGGAAGGTAATTGCAGGAGTTGTTGGTGTGATTGTCCCTATGTGATACACCTAAGAACTGTTACCATTAAATAAAACCATCACAGCTGATACGTACATCAACAGTTCGAAACTCTCATTGTTGCACTGCAAGAAAAGCGCCCAGCGTTTAATCGACGTGAGGTGGTGTTCCATCAGGATAACTCACGTCCACATATCGCTTTACGGACACAGCAAAAATTACAGGAGATTGAATGGGAATATTGTATCACCCACTGCATTGCCAAGACCTTGTCCCATCCGACTTTCATCTCTTACGGTCCTTGTAGAGTTTTCTTGCTGGAAAGAACTTTGCTAATGACGACGAGTCTTGAAGCCTTCTTCACTCCCGAAGGCAAAACTCTTAAGAGCTGTGAAACAACATTATCAGCTCCAATGGTGACGATTAGGTATAGTATTATGAAAGAGATGTGCCAGTTTGTACCAGATGATTTGAATTTTCCGAGAACTTTCTTTACAACCTAATATTTATAAAGAATATCTATAGGAAAGCTCTTATCCTTAGAACTGTTTGGTCTTACGAGTGGACAGACCTGATGTAATAGAAAGGATACATCATTTTTTTACTAACAATATTACTATCAATAGTTTTAAGATTTATAAAACGAATTGTAGTTAAGAAAAATATTTTAACAAATAACACTCACATATTGCTATATTTTCCTTTTTACAGACTGAGTTTCAGGGAACTGTACTTTTTGATCAAAGCACAGTGTCACTTGATTCCCAACTCTAAATTTGTGAAAGTAGGGACAGTTTTCGGTAGAAGCCTTAATATATAGATTTTGATGCCTTTCAATAAAAGACATAAGCGGGTAAAGAAAAGAAGAAATTGATCTATAATAATTTCTTACTTAAGTACACTTATAAAGGAGACAGAAGTGTTTGGGTAAGCCTTTGTCTGTAGTCTGCAGGGGCTGGGTTAGATCTCTGACAGAGGTAGGGAAATTTTCCGTGATGATTTCTTCTTCAGACGAGTATCATGATTTACGCAGACCTACATAAAATGATATCGGCTTTGCTACCTGTGGGTTAAAAGCGGCAGATCGTCGGATTGGTTCTCCTAACTTTCCTTCCTCAGTCTGATGGTGATCGCAGGAGTCTTATATCCTGCACTGCCTTTCTTCTGTTGCGGATACAGCCATTATATTTTGTTATAAATATTACAGCATTGTTATTATATAAAACAATAATATTTTATTATAATGCTAGTTAAATCAGCTCTTCAGTTATGTATTTTATGTGAGTATTGTGATATCTTAAGAATTTAGTCTTATTAGATTTTTTGGTATTTATAGATTCATTCTAGGAGCCAATTTACATTAACACTAAAACACTGAAATATAAAAAAAGAACTGAAGAATAATGAACAAGTATCAAGTTTCTTGAGTTTATTGTCTAATCCTCTTAGATTAATTTAATGTTTTTTTAATAGCTTTTTAATATGGGCAATTAACCATTTTGACCCAAACTACAGGGCATTTAAACAAATCAAAAGGCTATCATTTACTTATATCTCCAGTAAATGAAGTAATTTAAGAATAAAGCACTGATCGACATCTTAGTTCCTATTTACCAGTTTATTTTATTTAGATTTGATTACATATTGATCTTGGTAGACCATTATATACCATCAGAATTCTGAATTATGAGGTAATGGAGTGAATAACTCACTGAGCAATAATTTTTAGAAACTATAAACGATAAACACTAAGCAATAAAAACTTTTTTCATGACGTTCGAGGTCAAATGAAATGCCTAACTGTTCTGTTTATTAAGGGGTGATAAATAAATATAAATATAAATGCTAATGGAATGCCTTTTGAGTCCATCTGAGACCTTGGGACGGCCGTTTCGAGCTTATTAGGCTTCATTAGCCAAGGCTACTCAGCTAGTGCAAGACCCAAAAAGCGTACATGGAGAAGAGAAACATATTCTTCAGATGACAAATGACCCCTAAAAAACTAAAGACAAAACAAAATAAAAAGTACAATGTATTATGGAAATCAAATCTTGGGCAGCTAACAGTCACCACAAAAGCAATTTGACTACAAAGAAAGAAAAATGTAATTAAATAATAATAATAAATGGTGAAACAATGCTAAAAACCTTGTAATAATAAATGTAAAAACTTGTACGCCTTTTGGGTCTTGCACAAGATTTATTTTTTACGCAAATTTTGCAATTTTTTTTAATTAATTAATTAATCTTCTTTCACTCTGAGTCCACACGTATACGATTCAACTCGTACATACTGTATTTTGTGAAAAAGGCTAAGAAATGCCTATTTAATACACTTCCGGTTTGCAGCCTTAAGTTAGAAATGACTTTGACTAAGTTCAGTATCTCGGCTATTAAGAAATACTTTGTACCTTATGGAGGGAGCTGATTCCGATGCGGATCCGATGAAAAGAATTATCAGTGGTTGTTTATAGAGGGAGCTACCCGTATTCGGAGTCGTCAGTTATTTTTCGCACGTAAAAACGTTGGGGAAAACCAATATCTTCTCACTCTAATTTGACCTTTATTTATCATCTATAAGTAAATTACACACTTTTATTCTATAGACATCCTATCCATTTTAAGGGTCTCTTTCTTTTTAATAAAGCAAGAGTTAAACAAAATAAATCATTTCTTTTTCAATGTTTGCTTTACAATGCTGCTTAGATGGAAACAACGATTCACTGAAAACAGAAAAATCTGTATTATATTATTTATTTTGGTATTTTTTTCTGCTTAATTACAAACCTGAAGTCTTATTTGTCTTTAGCTCATTAATATTTTTATTTCTACATTTTACATCAGGAGATTAAAAAATATTCGTTTCTTTGTATATAATATATATAATACGCCCACAAAGATGTGAAGTGAATATGAATAAAGGATATGATGCCACAATATTTTACAATTAAAATTACAGCAAATAAGAGGGAAAAAAAGGTAATTGCA
Organism: Thereuonema tuberculata; assembly: GCA_023159025.1. Lineage (NCBI taxonomy): Eukaryota > Metazoa > Arthropoda > Chilopoda > Scutigeromorpha > Scutigeridae > Thereuonema > Thereuonema tuberculata. The sequence goes on from JAFIDM010117021.1 coordinate 13,493, forward strand.
CTGCACAACACACAGGCACAAACCCCACACTCAGACCGCCACTCCCCTAAGTACACACATCAAAACAACTCTCCATAGTCATACATCATGTCAACACACACACTATCCCACAACACCTTGACAATATCCAAACAATTAGAAGACATACACACAACACTGTAATGCGCGGCACAAGGAACCATTCGGGCACTTGGAATCAAACAACAGCACATACATCCCCCTTGGAGATGTCGACTTGAGGGCCGCGTCGGCGACCTTAGAGGAGACATACCCAGGCTCACATAGTACTGTGCAGGAAACAAAACAAAAAAACTTTTGTCGCAGGTTAGGAAGATATTCAAGCACATAAACACTCGCCCTTCACACTCAAACCATCATAATCAGGTTCAGGAACATCTCGACACACTAAAACAAAAACTCAGTGCACTTGCAAAAAGATTACAAAGATACAAACAGTGCACTCTACACAAACAACAGAACAACACTTTCCAATACAATGAGAAAAAATTCTACAGATCCCTTACATCTCCCTCCACTAGCGAGACATTACATGAATACTTATTGTCTCTGTGCTCCAACCCTATCCCCCACAATAACAAAGCACCATGGATCACAGATGAAGAACAACTCGCTGAACACTTACCCTTCATGCCCTTCCATGATATTACTCTCGCAGACATACAGACAGCACTAAAACATGCACACAACTGGAAGGCTCCTGATGCAAACGGCGCGGCGTCCAGAACTTCTGGATCAAGAGGTTCACGTCCCTGCATGGGAAGCTAGCGCTTACACTCACTGACATAATCCAACACCCAGAACATATGCCTCTTTTCCTCCCACAGGGTGTCACTTACCTACAGAGCAAGAACACTGAAACAGCATACCCTGCTAACTATCGTCCAATCACTTGCCTCCCCACACTTTAGAAACTCCTCACCTGCTTTCTTGCAGACAAAATCTACACACCCATCGAAACACACAACATCCTTTCCGAACAGTAGAAGGGCTGTCACAGGAATTTCCAGGGTTGTAAGGAACAACCCCTTATTGACTCGGTAATCCTGCGGCAGGTGCGCGCGAAGAATAGGAACTTACACATCTCGTACATCGACTACAAGAAGGCATTTCACTCAGCCCATCATTCCTGTCTTCTACATACTCTTCATCTCTATAACATACACCCCATGGTCACGGCATTCCTGGATGCCGCGATGAAGAGTTGGAATAAAGTATTACACCTATGCACCTCTAACACCTCCTTCACTACAGTCCCAATTCCCATAAGAAGAGGTATCTTCCAGGGAGACTCCTTGAGTTCTGCCTCGCCTTGAATCAATTAAGCCACATGCTAGACAACACAAAACACACCCCAAGTCCGCCACGGAAAGGATGACTCTTCCCCTCAAGGAGGGAGGCCGAGGACTCATCAACTTCATCATCTTACACGAAAAGCAAGTACACACACTTAGGGAACACTTCCACCAAAGAGCACAACAATCCTCACTCCATTTAGCCATTGTCACACCTCACGCCCCTGGATCTCGATTACCCTTCTCCAATACTCACTACACTGACACCCACACTCAGCAGCTGCGTGAATCAAGGGCTCGTAAGGAACTCCACGGCAGACATCACCACGAACTCAGCCAGCCTCATGTTGACATGGAAGCGTCGAACAGATAGCTGACGGGTGGTGAGCTGTTTGGGGAGACCGAAGGGTTCATGATCGCGATACAGGACCAAGTCATCCCCACATGCAACTGCAAGAAACACATTCTACACGACACAAACACATATGATGATAGGTGCAGAAAATGCCACACCACGCCTGAGACGATCGACCACATAATATCAGGCTGTCCCCTTCTGTCCCAAACAGACTACCTCCACCGACACAATCAGGAAGCATCGATCGTTCATCAACAGCTAGCACACAAATACTCACTTATTAAGAACACGGTCCCATACTACAAGTACATACCACAAAGTGTATTAGAGTCACCCTCATATAAACTGTACTGGGACCGCCCCCTTCACACAGACAAAACCATTCATACAACAGACCTGACATCACACTTGTTGATAAGGTCAACATACAGACCTATCTCATTGATATTGCAGTGTCTATCAGCAAGAACATGCAGAAAACTCACGCAGACCGATCTAGCACAAGAGCTCCAGAAGTAGTGGAGGAAGGACCGAGAACGTGTTGTACCCATCGTTCTGTCTGCCACTGGTCTGGTACCTAACACTTTGCACCACAGTCTCAGCACACTAGGACTTCACAAAAACACTTTGCAGAAGGCTGCAATACTCAACACTGCAGAAGGCTGTGGTGCTCAACACAACACGCATAGTTAGGAAATTTATGGACACAACCACACATCCCTAATCATTCTTGCACACGTCTTTACACTTGGCAATATGTGCTTTGGTCCTTGACCCGCCATGTTGTCTTTGCTGGGTAAACCCAAGTTTAGAATCTTTTATATAATAAAAATAATAATACAGTGCAACTTGGATAATTCGAACGTCTTTAATTCGAAATCGTGGTTAATTCGAAGAATTCTCTTAGTCCCTTGAATTTCTTATTAAATCAATGTTAAAAAATCGTGGATAATTCGGAGTTCAACTTCCTTACTTCGAAGTTTTTTTTAAAAAATTCCGAACCATAACGACTTTTCAGCGTTTCATCGTTAAGAAATTCGACACGTGACAACTAAAATCCCCTTCCCGCCACCGTTCGACACATGACGCTTCAGACGCCATTCGAGCTTCCTGCTGTCAGTGTCACCATGTCTTTCAGTAAATCATGCGTGTACAAGAATTTAACGTTCGCTGAAAAGGTCGTCGTCATTCGCGAGGAGGAAAAGGGTTTGAAGAAGAAATGCCAAATATCCAACGAGTATAGGATAGCGCCGAATTTCGTCGGTACATTGAAGGACAACGTAAGTGAAGCTGTTTTCCGTTCAATAAACATGCTTGATGATTTTTTGCTAACCTTAAGCGACTGAATTCTACAAAACAATTTAGATATTGCACAATTTTTTGAAAAACTATAATTTTCTGTATTGAATGTAATATGTACTGTAGCTTACGTAATATAAATCTTATTTTGTTTACATACATATAGTGTTTAAGTCTTTCATACCATGATCTTTCTGAATAAATATTTACTTACTGACAGAATAATCTTTTTAAGCATTTAGTGGAACTGAAATTAAAGTTAAAAGATGTAACTTGTTTAATTCGAAGTCTTGGATAATTCGAAGTTTTGTAGTGGTCCCTTCAGCTTCGAATTATCCAAGTTGCACTGTACATATATATATGCCTCTTGATTGGATTCGGTGCAAAAAGGGGACAGTTTTTTGCTTCTCTTGAAAAATTTGCTGAAATGGAGCTGCCTCCTTTTTGCACCGGTGTCTTCAATTATCATCATCATCATCATCATCAACTTACATAAATGGCTAAGTTCGTCTGTCTGTCTGTAACTCGATATAATTAAGCTATTAAGATAGATCCAAGATTTCTCAATAAACTTTAGATGTGGTTGGTATTTATTTACCAGAGCCTGTTTTTAGTCATGGACAGTTATATGTTTCTATTTCTCGAGCACGTCGTGCTTGCGACGTCAAAATCAGAATTCTTGACCGAATAGATCAAGGACATCCGACAGAAGGATCTGATGCTGTTTTTACAAAAAATTTAGTTTATAAGGAGATATTTATTTTATAGTTGATAGTTAATAATAAATGATTTTTTCAGCTTTTTTTATGCCTGTCGTCCGACAAGCTATGCTGCTAGTTCAGAATAATCATGAAGAGTGGTGTAGGGAAGGGAAGGGTTTCGGGCTAAATTCATCCTCTTGATTACAAAATAACTGATTATTTACAAACAATAATGTTTAATTTACTCATTACTACATTATTTCAAATGTAGTAAAAATATAAATGTATTGATAAACTGTAATCTTGGCTGTGCTACTGATTTTGAATGAAGTATTGTGCAAATCTATAAAGGATGCATATGAAGCAATAATAAGAAATATATTAATTCACAATGTTTTTAAACAAAATATCTTCCATTATTCAACTGCCTGAAAATGAAGTCTAAAGAATAACCAAAAAAATAGTTGACTTTCGAAAGATAGTACTAGTCACTTTTGTAAATTATATCTCTCTCTCTCTCTGGTGTAAACTGTCTTTACGACAGGTTTCAATTGGACACTCTCCATTTTCTTCTATCCTGTGCATCTTTCTTCAATTGTTCATAC
>JAFIDM010117024.1:0-17757 GCA_023159025.1 Thereuonema tuberculata
CTTAGATGTGACCTTTCTTGTTTTGTTTTACATTTTATAAATTCAGTTTGCTATATATTTTGAAAACTTTTCTGAACTTTCTTTGCAACGTCAGCTGCAGATTGTGCATTTTGTTCTTTTAAGAATGAACACATAGTATGTTTTTATTTTTTGAATATGAATGATTTTAAATTTTCTTCAAACTAGAAGAAGAAAATCATAAAAAATAAATTGAGAGAGATTTTTGAAGCAACCAAATTGAATCTATTCTTAGCTGTTGATGTTGTAGATAAAGCATATTTCAGTGATTGTAGCATAAATATCACTAATATAACCTTTTCTTCTCTCTCTCTCTCTCTCTGTTTCTTTCACGCCTCCGAATTGTTCTGCTGATTGTGTCCAAACCTTCATGACGTCACCTCATTGAAACTGGTCACAACTGGTCTGCTTACTTCTGCTTCTGAATGATCAGATCCAGCAATTTATTCATGATTGGATTGTGATTTCAGGTCTTCTGATTGGCTTCCTTCATTTTGACTATAATTTGTAAATGTATTTAAATTCACTCAAAAGTGGTTAAAAAAGTAAAAACGAAATCGATAGTGTTTTTAATGTAAATTTAAATTTTTAATCCTAAGTTGTCGATTATTTTACAAACTGATTCCTTCCAATCTAAGAAATCTCGAAACGACAATAGAACAAAAGAATCTTTTAGAATTAAATTGGTGTGTTAAGTTTATACACTACCTCATCAAATGAAAGTGAACACTTGTGGTATGAAAAAGGCGCTATGGTATTAAATAGTCTGACAGCGGGTACTGTGGCTTTTTGCATTAAGCACAGCATCCACACGCCGTGGCAATCTCTCTAGCAGTTTCTGATATCAAGCAACCGGTATTTTTTGCCCACTCCTCCTTCAAAACCTGCACAAGTTGGATGAGTGTTTGCGGTCGCATCGGACGCGCACAAATTCGGCGCTCCAATTCATCCCACAGATCTTTAATAGGGTTGAGGTCCGGGCTCTGGGCGGGCCTTTGAAGCTCCTGAACATTATTCGCCAGAAACCAAGCGCTGTCAACACGGGCCTTATGATACGGCGGATTGTCATGCTGAAGTAAAAATGGCGCTTTTACTGAACTGTGACCATAACGTAGGAAGCATGGAATTGTCTAGAATGTTCAGATACTATGTGGATGTCGTTATCCCCTCGACCACAACCAACGGACCACTTCCAAACCAGTAGAAACGCGACCACACCATCACATTATCCTCGCCAAACTTCACTTTTGGGACGAAACATTAAGATAACAGCCCTCCCCTGAGTATGAAGCATGATTCAATCGGTAGAATGTGAAGCATGATTCGTCGCGCCGCACATTGCTCTTCCAGCGGTTCATCGACCAAGACCGTCGCTCTTTACACCAGGCCATACGACGTTGGTCGTTTACACGGGTGATGTTAGGTTTGTGGGGAGCAGTCCGACTCGTGTACCCTAAGGCACGGAGCTCCCGACGAATCATCGTGGTACTGACAGTTGTTCCCGTTACCTGCTCGAAGTCCTGCCGCCATTGTTCCGCTGGAAAAGCTCTGTTCTTCAGGGCCCTCTGGTCTCTATTGGTCAGAATGTTGGCTCAGCCACCTCCATGACGTCGTGTTTCCATCCCTTCACTTTTCGCTGAGTTCGTGATAATAGCACTAACGGTCGACTTTGGCAGGTTCAGTGTCGTTCGCACACACTGGCTACTAATGTGGCAGCCTACGACTACTCCAAGTTGAAAATCACTCAGCTGCTTTGATGGTGGCATTTTACCTCAGCATATGGTAAGACTCCAACTATACATGATGGTGTATTTTTATAACGAATATATTCAAATTATTGAATGAATTAGCATGTTCCACTCTGGCATTTGTCCACTTTTAAATGAGCAGTCAGCTACAAGGTTCCCTGAACAAAGATTAATATTTTAGTTATTTTCGGAAGTCAATAAATTGGTCATTCTAAGAAAACTAAGAAAAAACGTTTATATATATATATATATAATATATATTTTTCCGAACATTTTCTTACGTAAACTACATGAATTTGCAGTTGCAAAATTACTGATACGAAAAAAAAATCTTACACATTATTTTTTTTACTGTATTAATTGATCCAGTACAAATTTCAACAGTTTATAATGATAAATGTTGTAGAATTTCATCGTCAACAATGTACTGCACTTTGGTACTCGTGTGAGAATGTGGAATTGCTCATCTGATGATGACTTTAAGCTGCTCTAACATCTATTATGGGATCGAACAATTCCTCGATTTTGACAATACTGTTCTAATTTCAATATTATCTTTCAAAACAGTTTAATCCCCTTCCAGTGCATAAGAGCAGCTAAAATTTGGTATACAATAATTACTTGAGGTCCTGAATAAATGATAAAAATTTCAAGGAAGGTTTCGACCTGTCAAACCTAACCATTCCCTTGTTAGTATTAGAGAAACTATCATCAATGCACTATTTGGCGAATAGTTACGCTGCTGGTGGTTTTATATGTATGGTTTACAAAAGAAAAATTATAAAAGGTTTTTAAATCTTTACAAGTAGTTTTATTTAGTATTTTTTTTACTAATATCTAAGTTGGAATCATCTATACAAATTAAACTTGAATTTGTTTTGTTCTTCATTGTGTTTTTTTTTTTTATTCATTATTGAATAAATTTTTATTCGTGTGAGGTGGTTTATAGATAGCATAAGTAAGTCATTCAAAGTTGGAGTGCTATTATTAATTACACGGAACATACTTTCATAAGTGATTGAATTCGAATTTATAGTTGTTATGGAATATTCTTCCAAAAATAAGGAAACCACCGCCTTTAGAACTTGTTCTTAATTTGAAAACCATTGAAACTACTGAAAAGAGGTATTTCATCTTCTTTGATGTTAACTCATACTAGTATAACTAATCAAAACATTCAATGTTAGAATGTTTGTGGTCAGGTAGAGAAAATTTGATCTAAGACTTCTGAAATTCAGGAATAATATATTGTTTGTGTTATTTTTAGGATTCCATGAGTTTATATTATCTATTATACTTAGTTGGCCTAGTTCAATTTGATTATGATTTTCTTTCTTGTGTGTTTCAGACATTAGGATTTTTTTTTATTATTATTTGTTTGTATTCTTGGATTACGTGTCCACATTGAATTTTTGGAATTTTTGACTTTTCATTTACTTTGGTTAGTATTTGCAATTTTTTATTCAAAGAAATTTATAAGTTTTCGATTTGCTTCCATTTTTGTTTTTCATTTTTGTTTTCTTTACCCTATCATTTTTAAATAATACACTTTTCTTATTTATTTATTATATTTAGAACCAGCGTGAGGATACATAGCGCTAGACTAGATATACCCTCCAATTAATTTTATTATATATCTGAGAATAGAAATAAAAAAAAATATATTATTGTTTTATTTATTTATATTTTTCTGCTATATCTCAATCATTTTTATCTCTGTTCTGGAATGTAGTATCACAAGTCATATAAATCACTATTTTTGATTTAAACAAGAAAGTCAAGATGTTTTCATTGTTGAGAAGAAAAAAATAAATAAGTAAAATGATGCAAAGTAGGGGTGCAAAGTAGCAGGCCCCCTCGTGGTGACTCTGGGTAACGCTAAATCTGCTACAGCGACCGCCGCTTCTCGAGCCTCCACATGTCACAAGCGATCGCCACAAGCCATCAAAATGACCCTTGTAAGGGCAGTAACAATCACCTCCGGGTACTTTTTTGGAACGCTGGAGGCTTGAGCAAATCAAAACATATTGAGTTGAAGATGAATGCTTTTAAATTTGACGCAGACATTGTTATCATTGTCGAAGCTGGCGCCTCCACGGACAAAGACGTCATATGTTTTTATGAAATACCCGAATATACAATGTATGTTATTAAAAGATCAAGGCAAGTTGCCTCCGGCATAATAGCGTTTGTCAGGAGTGTCATTGCTAGCAAGGAAACGGTAATACATGACATGGACACGAATGACAAACTTGAAGCCATATGCATAGACTCCTGCAAAAATGATGTTCATTTCAAAGTTATAGGCTTATATAACCCGCCCAACAATGTGCCGAACTTTTACCAAATATATAACTTATGCGAACATCGCAATACAATTGTGCTGGGGGACTTTAACGCCCACTCACGCAGATGGGGTTATGCAACCACCAGTGCAGCGGGGAAAGCAGTCGAAGATCTTCTAGATGGCACATCCCTTACAAGAACACCTTCTGGACCAACCTTCTTATCATATACTGGCTCGATAACGACCCCGGATCTTGCTCTTGTGCATGCGAATTTGTCACCCAGAGCACTGTTGTCCTTGAAAGACCCAATGGATGGATGTGGTCATAGATTACTACATCTACAGGTCGAATACAAAAATCGAATACCAGAACCTCGAAAAATCACCCGCTGGAACTTTAAAAAAGCCCAATGGAAGAAATTTTCTCAATTGTCTGACGTGTACGTAACGGAAGATATTGTCGATGATAACTCGGATGCTTCTGCCGATCGTTTCATCAAAGGAATCTTGCGAGCGGCTGAAAAGAGTATACCCAGGGGACAGGTTAAGAAATACTCACCGTTCTGGAGTGTAGCTCTCGATGAACTAAAAAAGGAAAGGAACATCGCGAGAAGACGAGTGGAAAACAGCGACAACATCGAACACTGTGTAGCCTTGAGAAGGGCAGAGGCTAAGCTGAAAAGTGCAGTTATTGTTTCTAAGAGACAGACTTATAGAGCCTTCGTCGCAAAATTGGACTTTAGGAAAGATGGCCTAAAGGCTCATAAATTTTTGTCCCGTCTGAACAATGATAAATTGTCCCGTCACTGGGAACCAATCAATGTGAATGGCAAACTACTAATGAGTCCTGGAGATGTAGCCCAGGCACTAACTAAACATTTCGCAGCAAGCAACAGAATGTATGTCAGCGGGGAGGAACGAAAAGCGATCGCAGATGAAATCAATCCATCGTGCCAAACCGAAGACGATTACTACATTTTTAGTAAAGAATTTTCGGTTGAGGAGCTGTCCCTTGCGATCAGCTCAACGAAACCTGGCAGATCAGCTGGACCAGACGGAATATTTCCGGACTTCATAAAAAACCTCGGGCAACGAGCTCTCAAGACCCTCCTAAAGCTCATCAATTTATCTTGGAACAGTCGAGTGCCCCATCAGTGGAGAAAGGCCGAAATCATATCACTACTGAAGAAAGGAAAACACTACTGAACAGTTATCGTCCCATCTCCCTCACCAGCATCTGCTGCAAGGTTGGTGAAAAAATGGTAGAGCGCAGACTCCGCGAATACGTGGAAAAAATGGGGGAAATCAGCGACTGTCAGGCTGGCTTTCGAAAGCACAGATCAACTATGGACCAAGTTGTTAAATTCACATAAGCTGTAAAGGACGGTTTCCATAGGAAACAATCTACCATTGCCGTCCTAGTCGATTTTAAGGCGGCTTATGATAGGGTCTGGCGTAAAATGCTCACCCATAAATTAATAAAGCTTGGAGTGCAAGGGAACATGTTAAAGTGGATAAAAAGTTTCCTCTCGCAGCGCAACATCCGCTGCAAATGTTTTGACTCTGTCTCTCCCTATAAACAACTCCGCCAAGGGCTACCACAGGGGGCAGTTTTAAGCTGTCTCCTCTTCAACATTATGATAGATGATCTTCGGCTAGCCATACAAGAGGTCCCCGGGGTATCGTGCTTATTTTACGCCGACGATGTACTCATATGGGCCATAAGCGGCAACATCCACGCTATAGCAGAAGCACTGAATAATGTCCTCCTCAACCTCGAATCATGGGCCAACAGGAATAAAATGGAGGTCAGTACCGAAAAAACAATGTGCCAATTATATACCATGTCTACCAAGGCCCCTCAAATCGAACTCAAGTATAAGGGAATACCACTGCGACAAGCCTCACTTACGAAATATCTCGGAATCAGCCTCGATACAAAATTATCTTGGAACAACCATATTATAGATACAGTGCAAAAAGGCCAGAAGCGTATTAATCTCCTGAAAAGGCTAACTGCAACCAAGTGGGGGGCCACACAAGACGTCCTATCCACAGCTTATAAAACATACGTTCGTCCAGTACTGGAATACGGCAGCGAGGTCATCTCACTTGCAAGTAAATCTAGTCTTAACAAACTAGTTATAGTGCAGAACAATGCACTCAGAGTTATCACGGGAGGTGCCAATTCTATGCCAATAGTAGCTATGCAGTTACAAACAGGCATTGAACCACTGGATAGCCGTAGAGACAAGTACACGCTAAAATTCTGGGAAAGGGCAAAGAGAGTCGATAGGTGCCACTGGTCTGGATTTATAAACGCATCGCAGCGACTCAAAACACAAATGTCGCCTATCACGCACGCGGAAGCTTTAATAAACAAGTATCATATCACATTGGAAAACCCAGCACCCCTGCTCCATTACAGCACTGTGGTAGCAGCTTTACCCTCCAAACGACTTGATCTCATTTATATGAAATCAACGAAGGCGGAAGCCAGCCCAATGGAATTAAAACAACACGCCCTGGAGACATCAATCATCGATACCCTCCACGTGACTGGCTGCATATTTACACAGACGGGTCTTATCTCCCTGAAACCAACGGAGCCGGAGCAGGTTGGTACTGTTCCCTCTTCGAAAATTCTGAGGCTGTAGGGAAAAATGCCACTAACTATGATGGCGAAATATGCGCGGTCCATAAGGCAATGTGCCAATTGCTTATAACCTTCCATGTTCCGGGAAGAGTAGTCTTTCTGATCGATTCCCAGGCTGCAATTACAGCTTTAAGCAGCAACGCCCCAACAGAATGCATGCGAACAATACAGTGTCGAATTAAAATAGCTGATGCCATTGCAGAGGGGTGGATGATAGCGCTACAATGGGTACCTAGTCATGTGGGTTTATATGGCAACGAAAGAGCAGACGCCAAAGCTAAACAGGGGGCGGAGTCCGAGCAACCAAATGTACCATTTACCTTGAATAGAGCCAAGAACCTGATTGACGCCTCCATCAACAACGCCACCCGAAGAACCCTCAAGATCATGAGCATGGGTAAGAAGTGGGAGAACCTCACCACAAGGGGACCGATCCCAAGAGACCTTAAAAGAGCTGAAGCCGTCGCCCGCTTCAGATTGACTACTGGCCATGACTACCTGCAGGCCCATCTTCACCGAATTGGCCTAGCTGGAGATGACATCTGCCCGCTGTGTAACCTCCGGCGGATGGACGGTGACCACCTATGTGTTTGCTCAGCTTTAACGGTCCCGGTAGAAGACATCGCAGGTCGATACTGGGAGGCTCGACGTCTAATGGTTGAGGAGCCACGGACGGGCGTTGGATAAGCTAACTAACTATTATTTATTGATGAAAATTCACAAATGAAGCAGAAACTGGATGTAATATCTGTACTCAGGATCGTATTTACCCTTTCTGAGCATTGTATGATTTTTATTTTAAAATCTGTTCAAGTATCTTAATTTGATTAGAAATAAAATTTAACATGCGTAAAAGAAGCTTCAGCAATAACTCAAAAAATAGTCCTGTGAAATAATACAGGTTCTCGCACTGTGAATAATCATCTCGGGAATCTGGGACAGCTGTTTCAGCTCATTAGGCTTCTTCAGTCAGATTTACCCTTGATGATTGCTCAGTGTGTGTGAAAAGGTAAAAGACGCCACAGTTGTACGCAGGGCTGGATCTAGGAGGACAGATTCACGATGGGTCACGCTCCCAGAGCGGCATCTTAGGACGGGGAAGACAAAAAATGACCTTCACAGTAAATAGTTTTGTTCAAACTACGAGAATCAATATATTGATGTTTGCGTATTTATAAATCTTTATTTCTCATATTATTCATATTGTTCATATTCTGACCACTTCCCGTAAGAAAATTCTCGCTACGGGCCTGCTTGTGTTATTATCAATGTATGTTTCGGGAAGGGGCTCATTCCTAGAGAAATAGCCGTGCAGTGGTAGGTCATAGTCAGAATATGAACACTTTTATCTTATCTATACACGAAAATTCAGAGAATCACAAGAATGCCATGTTCACGTACCTAACAAGGGCAAATGTTAACGAGACTTAAAAATGATAGGGTAAAGAATTTAAGACTGGTCACTACGATCTTGCCTCAATCACTTACCGAAGCAACAACTGTCAGCGATGAAGCAGGTACATTGAATACAAACAAGTAGCCAGAATTTTCTTTCGGGAAAGGGCTCATTCCTAGAACGGTCATAGTAAGGATATCTACACTCCCTATCTTATTAAAACACACAAAAACTCAGAGAAGCACAGGAATGCCAAGTTAACGTACCTAACAAGGGAGTGAGGGCAAACGTTAACTTCAAAGCTAGAGGAACAAATAAAATCATGGAGAGAATTATCTCTGGAATATGCACTCTTGCAGAAAGAGGCTTATCATTCAGAGGAGACAATGAACAATTTGATTCTCCTAATAACGGCAATTATCTTGGTCTTCTAGAACTAATAGCAAAATTTGAACCATTTTTTACTGGCTCGTTGGAATCGATATCGAACCTCCGGATCATGAAATCCTTCTTGTTTGTACAAAACTGTATGAGAGGAAATTATTCCATTCATGACAAAAAAAGTTAAGGATGCAATTCTGGCTGAGGTCAAAAAGGCTGGATATTTTAGCTTTCTGGTAGATTTCACCCTTGACATTTTGTGAGTTGTTTAAAGTACTCTTCCATCTTCCTCTAGTCTTGAGGGTGGAGATTGAGAGAGAGGCCCACAAGTGGAGTAGCATCTTATCATAAAAAATCCCGAACTGCATTTAGATATACAAATAATTAATTGAAAAGTAGTCTCATGAGTGAGAGAAATTTACGCTTTAATCCTATTCCTTAAACTTTTATTGAATTTGAAGAAGAACGAAGAAAAGTTTTTTAAAACCATTTGGAATATATATTACTAAAATCTTTTATTTCTCTATCTATCTGTCTGTCTGGCGCAATTTCCTTAGCGAATAGAAAATAGAAATCATTTTTACAATGAAATGTTCGCAACAGGAATCGAACTTACAACCTTCTGATCCGAATTTAGCCGTCTTATCCATTAGGCCCACGTGACTACTAATCACTTTATATTGTTTGTTTCGACTTATGTGTCCTTCCCCTTTCCCCTATCAATAAGGAATGTTCAACCTTTTTTTTTTTTGAATCTCAAGATTTTTTATTTATTTCCTATCCGTCTGTTTATTTTTAATTCGAAAATGACAATTAGAACTATAATTGCCGAAATATTACAATATTTTAAATATAATATTCTTACTTAAGCAAATTCTATGTGATATTGAAATACAAGCCCATATACACGGGAGATGTTCGAATAAAAAAAAAAAGAGTCAACAAAGAAATAAGCACTATTTCTAATAAATATTATAGAATATTGAAAAATCACTATTTGTAACTCAAAAATCATCACTATTTATAACTGAAAAACCGCTGAAAGGTATCAATCTATATTACTAAAATCTTTTATTTCTCTGTCTGTCTGACTGTCTGTCCTGAGCGAATGGAAAATAGAAAAATTTTTTACAGTGAAACGTCCGCGACAGGAATCAAACCTATTCGTAACTCAAAACCATCACTATTGATAACTCAAAATCCACTGAAAGGTATCAATTATAATTAAAAAAAAAGAGAGTCAAGAAAGAAAGAAGCACTATTTCTATTCGATAGAATACTTAAAAATCACTATTTGTTACTCAAAAACCATCACTATTTATGGCTCAAAAATCACTGTAAAGTATCAATTGAAATAAAAAAAGAGAGTCAAGAAATAAAGAAGCAATATTTCTATTAGGTAGAGTACTGAAAAATCACTATTTGTAACTTAAAAAACAATACTATTTGTAACTCAAAAACCACTGAAAGGTATCAATAGGAATAAAAAAAGAGAGTCAAGAAAGAAACATACACTGTATCTATTATTATTATTACATGAACATACACAGCGATAAAAGAGAACTAACTTTATGAAAAAAGACGTAATATAAGTAACATGTTTCGAAGAATTTTCATCCTCAGACTGTATGAAAACATGAGGATGAAGATTCTTCGAGACATTTTACTAATATTGTGTCTTGGTTCATAAAGTTAATTCTCTTTTATTGGTGTTAATGGTCCTGTAAGAATTATATTACACACATTATGAATAATAACAAAAGTATATCTATATTACTAAAATCTTTTATTTCTCAGTCTGTTTGGTGCAATTGTTGTAATTTGGGAAAATAGAAATAATTTCTACAAGTTCGCTACGGGAATCGAACATGCAGCCTTCTGCTCCGAAGTTAGACGTCTTAGCTATTAGACCACGAGGACTGATCTCTAAAAAAAATAAAAATATATCATAGTTATATGATTCACACGCTGGTTCTAAAAGCAGTCGTGGATTAAGAGAATATAGATATCAAAAATTAAATTAAAAAAAAAAAAAATCTTAAAAAATTTTAGTTTTAGTTTACTTGATATAATTTGTGTGTGTTTTTTTTTTTTTTTAATAACTAAAAAGTTGTTTTCCGATACATATGCGAGGCTTCCGGAGCGAAGCGACGGGTATCAGACTAGTAGCAAATAAAAAAATGATTTTCACGACGGACCAGATTTTTATTTGCCTTACTTATATCTAGTTACAATGAAATATATCTCTTTCAATTATTTGTTCCTTAGAGAAAAGGTACGTTTGTTTACTACTTGTATTCTTAATGATGATTATCGTATAAGATAAACAACAGAGTTCTGTTCGTTTTTTTTTTCTTCTCGTAAATTCATGCAGTACATTAATACAAACATCTCTAACAAAATGGCACTATTACATATCAAATATTAAAATAAACTCATTACAATAAAACCCATGATCATCTTACAGTAGATACAGAATTTCAAACTAGTATGAATATAAAAAAAAAAACACATTTCAAGTTCTGTAAACCTTAGGTTTATACGAAGGAAGAAAAAATAAATATAGGTTCTCGCCCCCTGACCAATCATCTCGGGATAGCTGTTTCAGCCTTTTTAGGCTTGTTCAGCCTGTATTTAATTCATTAAACTTATTTTATGCATGTCATATTTCATCCCTGCTTAAATTAAATCCTTAACTTCCCTGTTTCAATTCATTTGGGTCTGGTGGTTGCTGGAACAGTGAATTTAAGGCCGTGCTGGACACGATTATTTTCCTTTGTGTGGTTTTCGTTGGAATGCCACTTCTGGGTACTGCTAGGGTTGTATCTAGATAATGTTTAGAGGGAGGGGAGAGCAAACTCAGTGTTTAGCGCCCCTTCCTACCTCTGTTTTTTGCCGCCAAAAACGTGTTTTCTTGGTTAGAAACGTCCTCTCTTGCTTATATTGGCA
This sequence comes from Thereuonema tuberculata, assembly GCA_023159025.1. Taxonomy (NCBI): domain Eukaryota; kingdom Metazoa; phylum Arthropoda; class Chilopoda; order Scutigeromorpha; family Scutigeridae; genus Thereuonema; species Thereuonema tuberculata. The sequence continues at coordinate 11,436 of JAFIDM010117024.1, forward strand.
GGCCGCCCTGCGCCCCGTATCATTTCTCGGAATACCGACTGGCTGTCTGTTATTCAAAGCCTATGTATTGAGTAGCCAATACAAACCCGAACAAAAACGAATTTAAATATTAAATCTCATCAATTTTATAAATAGGCGTTATTTATAAATACACGTACATCAATATAAATTCTCGTAGTTTGAACAAAACTATTTATCGTGAAGGTCATTTTTTGTCTTCCCCTTCCTAAGATGCCGCTCTGGGAGCGTGAACCATCTTGCATCTGTCCTCCTAGATCCAGCCCTGCGTACAATTGTGGCGTCTTTTACCTTTTCACACACACACTGAGCAATCATCAAGGGTAAATATGACTGAAGAAGCCTAATGAGGCTGAAACAGCTGTCCCAGATTCCCGAGATGATTATTCACAGTGCGAGAACCTGTATTATTTCACAGGACTATTTTTTGAGTTATTGCTGAAGCTTCTTTTACGCATGTTAAATTTTATTTCTGATCAAATTAAGATACTTGAACAGATTTTAAAATAAAAATCATACAATGCTTTGCTCTGGCCCTTTTTAATTTTTTGCTGTGGTTGAGAACCCCGCAACTTAATAGCGCCTCGGGCATCAGAAAGGGTAAATACGATCCTGAGTATAGATATTATATCCAGTTTCTGCTTCATTTGTGAATTTTCATCAATAAATAATCAGTTTACTTATTTTTTTTTTCTTCTCAACAATGAAAACATCTTGACTTTCTTGTTTAAATCAAAAATAGTGATTTATTGGACTTGTGATACTACATTCCAGAACAGACATAAAAATGATTGAGATATAGCAGTAAAAAAGTAAATAAATAAAACAATTATATATTTTTTTTATGTCTATTCTCAGATACATAATAAAATTAATTAGAGGGTTTATCTAGCCTAGCGCTATGTATCCTCATGCTGGTTCTAAATATAATAAATAATAAGAAAAGTGTATTACTTAAAAATGATAGGGTAAAGAAAACAAAAATGGAAGCAAATCGAAAACTTATAAATTTCTTTGAATAAAAAATTGCAAATACTAACCAAAGTAAATGAAAAATCAAAAATTCCAAAAATTCAAAGTGGAGATGATATGAAAACGTAATCCAAGAATACAAACAAATAATAAAAAAAAAATCCTAGTGTCTGAAACACACAATAAAGAAAATCATAATCAAATTGAACTAGGCCAACTAAGTATAATAGATAATATAAACTCATGGAAATCTAAAAATAACACAAACAATTTATTATTCCTGAATATCAGAAGCCTTAGATCAAATTTTCTCTACCTGACCACAAACATTCTAACATTGAATGTTTTTATTTAGTTATACTAGTATGAGTTAACATCAAAGAAGATGAAATACCTCTTTTCAATAGTTTTCAAATTAAGAACAAGTTCTAGAGGCGGTGGTTTCCTTATTTTTGGAAGAATATTCCATAACAACTGTAAATTCGAATTCAATCACTTACGAAAGTATGTTCCGTATAATTAATACTAGCACTCCAACTTTGAATGACTTACTTATGCTATCTATAAACCACCTCACACGAATAAAAATTTATTCAATTGTGAATAAAAAAACAAAAACAAAAACAATGAAGAACAAAACAAATTCAAGTTTAATTTATATACATGATTCCAACACAGACATTAGTAAAAAAAATACTAAATAAAACTACTTGTAAATATTTACAAACCTTTTATAATTTTTGTTTTGTAAACCATACATATAAAACCACCAGCAGCGTAACTATTCGCCAAATAGTGCATTGATCATAGTTTCTCTAATGATATCAAGGGAATGGTTAGGTTTGACAGGTCGACACCTTCCTTGAAATTTTTATCCTTTATTCAGGACCTCAAGTAATTATTGTTTACCAAATTTTAGCTGCTCTTATATACTGGAAGGGGATTAAACTGTTTCGAAAGATAATATTGAAATTAGATCAGTATTGACAAAATCAGGAATTGTTCGATCCCATAATAGATGTTAGAGCAGCTTAAAGTCATCATCAGATGAGCAATTCCACATTCTCACACGAGTACCAAAGTGCAGTACATTGTTGACGATGAAATTATACAACATTTATTATTATAAACTGTTGAAATTTGTAACTGCGTCAATCAATACAGTAAAAAAATAATGTGTAAGATTTTTTTTTCGTATCAGTAATTTTGCAATTGGAAATTCAAATAGTTTAAAGTAAGAAAATGTTCGGAAAAAGATATATATAAAGATATTATATGTATATGAATGTTTTTTTAATGCCATAGTGGAACATGCTAATTCATTCAATAATTTGAATCTATTCGTTATAAAAATACACCATCATGTATAGTTGGAGACATTTTGTGTCTAACCACATGCTGAGGTAAAATGCCACCATCAAAGCAGCTGAGCGATTTTCAACTCCAGGTCACAGGCTGCCACATTAGTAGCCAGTGTGTGCGAACGACACTGAACCTGCCAAACTCGACTGTTAGTGCTATTATCACGAACTCAGCGAAACGTGAAGGGATGGAAACACGACGTCATGGAGGTGGCTGAGCCAACATTCTGACCTACAGAGACCTGAGGGCGATTGGTAAGGCAGAACAGGGTTTTCCAGCGGAACAACGGCGGCAGGACTTCGAGCAGGTAACGGGTAACAAGTGTCAGTACTACGATGATTCGTCGGGAGCTCCGTGCCTTAGGGTACACGGGTCGGACTGCTCCCCACAAACCTAACATCACCCTTTAAACGAGCAACGTCGTATGGACTGGTGTAAAGAGCGACGGTCTTGGTCGATGAACCGCTGGAAGAGCATTATGTGGCGCGACGAATCATACTTCACACTCTACCGATTGAATCACGCTTCACACTCAGGGGAGGGCTGCTACCCGATTGTTTCGTCCCATAAGTGAAGTTTGGTGGTGGTGGTGGTGGTGTGATGGTGTGGTCGCGTTTCTACTGGTTTGGAAGTGGTCCGTTGGTTGTGGTTGAGGGGATAACGGCATCCACACAGTATCTGAACATTCTAGACAATTCCATGCTTCCCACGTTATGGTTGCAGATCGGTAAAAGTACTATTTTTATTTCAGCACGACAATCCGCCGTTCCATAAGGCCCGTGTTGTCAGCGCTTGGTTTCTGGAGAATAATGTTCAGGAGCTTCAAACGCCCGCCCAGAGCCCGGACCTCAACCCTATTAAAGATCTGTGGGATGAATTGGAGCGCCGAATTTGTGCGCGTCCGATGCGACCGCAAACACTCATCCAACTCGTGCAGGTTTTGAAGGAGGAGTGGGCAAAAAATACCGGTTGCTTGATATTTTGATATCAGAAACTGCTAGAGAGATTGCCACGGCGTGTGGATGCTGTGCTTAGGGCAAAAAGCCACAGTACCCGCTATTAGACTATTTTATACCGTAGCGTCTTTTTCATACCACAAATGTCCACTTTCAATTGATGAGGCAGTGTATAAACTTAACACACTAATTTAATTCTAAAAGATTCTTTTATTCTATTGTCGTTTCGAGATTTCTTAGATTGGAGGGAATCAGTTTGTAAAATAATAGACAACTTAGGATTAAAAATTTAAATCTACATTAAAAACACTATCGATTTCGTTTTTACTTTTTTAACCGTTTTCGAGTGAATTTAAATACATTTACAAATTATAGTCAAAATGAAGGAAACCAATCAGAAGACCTGAAATCACAATCCAATCATGAATAAATTGCTGGATCTGACCATTCAGAGTTTCAATGAAGCAGACTAGTTGTGACCAGTTTCAATGAGGTGACGTCATGAAGGTTTGGACACAATCAGCAGAACAATTCGGAGGCGTAAAAGAAACAGAGAGAGAGAGAGAGAAGAAAAGGTTATATTAGTGATATTTATGCTACAATCACTGAAATATGCTTTATCTACAACATCAACAACTAAGGATAGATTCAATTTGGTTGCTTAAAAAATTTCTTTCAATTTAGTTTTTTATGATTTTCTTCTAGTTTGAAGAAATTAGAAAATCTTTCATATTCAAAAAATAAAAACGTACTACGTGTTCATTTTTAAAAGAATAAAATTCACAATCTGCAGCTGACGTTGCAAAGAAAGTTCAGATAAAATATATAACAAGCTTATTTTGTAAAATGTAAAACAAAAGAAGAAAGGTCACATCTAAGATGACATATCATTGTAAATGCTTCTTCCTACAATTGTAGCGTTAGCAAAACGTTTAGTTACTAACTTAAATAATTTTTTACTAAATTCGTCTTAAAAATATTACGAATAATTGTAAAATATTAACAGTTATGATAATAAAAATCAACTTCTGTAAAACTCAAAATGATGAATTGTTATAAATATAATTGTGCTTGATAAACATTGCAAGAAATATTTCCTATATTTTCAATGGGTTTTCGAGAGATGTTTCTTATAAAAAAGACGGGTGCTTTATTCGTATTATCATATTAAGAACTGATAGGAGATAGAAAGGCAACAGAACATCATATTAGACTAATGTATTTTTCGAGAAATTACATGTTCATTAAAGTTTGTTATCTATTTTTATTACATAATGATCTTCAACATAAGATAAACATCTAAATCGGATGCTTTATATTTAGAATACATTTAATTTGAATGTTAAAAAGGATCAATTCAGTTCTTACCACATTACCTATAGTTTAATGTTGTTTCTTTTAGTGATCACATTCTCCACAACAATAACGATTTTAAGTTTGAAATATGTTGGTTTATGTGTATGATCCTCCAAACAGAAGTTTTGAACTTCTGAATAAAGCTTCTGAAGAATATAAAACCTAACTTTTATATATGAAATGTTTAAGAAATGGGTCCTTGTCGAATAATTAACGAAAGAAAGCGATAAAAAATTGCATTGGAATCTAAAGCCGTGCGAACATCATGCAACATTCCTGCAACTTAGTTGCGCGATTTTGACGTCACGAGTGATTTTGACGTCACGAGTTGCATTTTCTTTGCAACTTTTGAAATCCGAGTCGAGTTGCATTGACACCTGCAACTCCGCTGCAACTCGAAAAATTGCATCGAATTCCCCAATCACAGGGCAGCATTGGAACACGTCAGTTGTGAAACCACGCCCATGAAAAAAATGGCGTCGAAAATTTTATCGCTCGATTCGTTTTGAAGACAAGCTCATACTCAATTAATATCAGAGTATTGCGAGTTTCTTTCATGCAGAAATAAAGTTTATACTGAAATGCAGTAATTGTATGCGGAAGAATTTATCAGAGAGGTTTCAAAACCTCGATTTTTTTGGATTTTCCACATCGGGTTTGGCAAACGCGAAGGCTGCTGACGCAGAATGCAAAAGTTATGAGGTCATTGTTTCCAGGGGAGCATGGTTTCTTATTGGCTGTTGGTCATTCGTTACTTTTCATTCGAAATAACAACATGAAATTAAATTCCATAGAGGCTAATAATTTTAAAAAAATATTTATCATATGTTGCAAATCATTCACTCTTATATTATGTTTGAAACGACATAACCGAATTTTGCTTGACGTCACACGTGACGTATTTAAAATCTGCGTTGTCATGGGTCAGTTGCATTTTCGAGTTGCATATCAGAGTTGCAAGTGTTCGCGCTTGACAAAGGTTTATATCAACTCGTGACGTCAAAATCGCGCGACTAAATTGCAGGAATGTTGCATGATGTTCGCACGGCTTAAGGAATGGATTTCTATCCAATTTCTAATAATTCTGAAGTATCTTAAACAATGAACATTAAATTTTAGCTAATAATTTTTTTCATATTGATAAGAATAAAATTAAATCCGATTAAATTTAAATTGATTCAGATTTTTATGTCTATTAAAAAGGCATTTTTAAAAGAGTTGATAACAAAATACACACAAGTTAACGTTACATTTAAAAAAACATACATTACGGAGAGGTTTACGGATCACTGTGGCCTCCTTTGTCAACTTCGCCAGACACTGTTGTCCGCTCAATGTACATGGAAAAGTCTTCTATCCATCCCTAGTGGCTTCCCGGCCCTCAACCAATGGCTTCTTTCCTTCTTCTGATTTCAATGAAAATGTTCTGAAGGACGTATTTCATTTTCGTCACGAAAAATTCAAAAATTCCTTCTCAATTTATTTTACTTTAATAATTAATTCTATCATTGATATTATAGGAAGTGTCATTAAATAATTTATTTATTTTATGTACAATTTCTTTTTTCTTTTTTGTTTTGCACTGTTGATATCTATGGTCATTGATATATGTATTTATATTTAGATTAGGTATATTTGTATTATATGGTTGCAATAAA
>JAFIDM010117025.1:0-17751 GCA_023159025.1 Thereuonema tuberculata
AATAAATTAGAGTAACCAGTATAGAATGAAAAACCTTAGCCTGCTAACTGCTAGATACAGAAGACATTTAATGATAAAAGACAAATTATAAGGTTGTGAAATTTTCTTTCATGAAAATTCATTGTTTCATTTCAAATGTTTTTCAGAATCTTGACATTTACATTAACAAAATTTTCACTAAAGACCTGCATGGAAAATCTGTTAAATATGAAACTTAGACCATCCCTTGTTATTAAATAGTCCTAAAGCTTGTGTGCATATAATTCAACAAGTTCAAGAATGAGGAAGATATATACAAACATACTACGTAGACATGTACAAACATACTGTTTTATATGCCCCAAATTCTTTAGAAATATAGATTAAAAAACAGTAATAATTCTCTGGATCCATTATTTCTTAATAATACAATGACATTCCCAGAAATTGTAATGGGAGATGATATTATGGTCTTAACTATTTAACCAGAAAATAACCTGTCGTTTTGAGTTGAGGAGGGAAAAAAAACAAAAAAAAAAACAGATGGGCTTTTCAAAAAAAAGTTCTAAATATTTACTATATTTCTTTTATTTTTGGGTGCAATGGAAGGGAGGGGGAACTTGAGAACATCCTTTCCTTGGTACAACAATACTTACCAGTTATAAAAAGCAAAAAAGATTAACATCAGTGGTTCAAAGAAAATTTTCAGTTCAAATGGGAAAGGGTTAAGAAAATAAGGGTTTTTTTTTTTTTTTTTTCTAATTTAATGCATTATAAAAAGGAACATTTCTTTCTATGAATCTAGGATGAACAAACTTATTAGAAGCCATGGCTATTTCTGAATCATGTATGTGACTGGTGAACAGTTGTCTACTAAAATAATGTATTTGTGATACTTTTATTGTCACTTTCCTGCCTTTGATTTTATGTAAAAGAAATTTTTCTTATTGATCGATGTATTATTTCATAATTGTGATACCAATAGGAAGCATGAAGTTATAATAAGATATTTTTCATGTACTAAGAAAGACTTTCAAGATATTTTGATGTCAGTACAATTTGAATGGTATCGTCAATATTTTTATTGAAGAATGTGCTTTAATAGTAATTTTTGTTGAGATATTAACATAGATATCATTACTTAAGACGAAATAGACAACCAACATTTGGAATTCAGTTGCATACTTTCAGTTAATTGTTTGACAATTCAGGTCAAGGTGCAGTTGTGTAACTCCAAGGCCCATTACTTTTTATTATTATTTTTCGATGTGAAGTTCTTATGCTTTAATTCATTGTTTTGTATTTACTATTATGTCACTAAATTACCGTATCAATTTGATTTAGATTATATTTTCAACATGGAAATCAAAAAGGATTTAAGGTTTTGTAATACACTTTTGGTCATATCGCAACTCAGAAGGAATTAGCCTAAATAGACAAAAAACATAAAGAGTAAGAGATAGATAAAATACGATTTAATTTCTTGATGCACTCTAGACAGGATCATATGACATCAGTAAATCCCTGACTATCATGTTGTGCAATGCTCATGACAAGTTGATTCATTTCTGTGATGGTGTCCTGGACTATTTAAGACAATAATTTAATGGCATTTGGGGATGAGAATCGTTCAGTGGGTACCATATGTGTTTGTTGGATGATAAGTCAAGGGATCTCTTTCAGGCATTCTAGCATTTAATCACTTCCAGGCATGTTTAGGAGATGAAGCATCTGCGACTGACCATTATTTTGCTGGAAAGTAGACGTGATATCATTCTGAAATGGCAACAACATAAGCTGACAGTATATCTATTGCATGTATTGCATCTGTTGGTAAGCAATGTGCCGATACATGGGATCTTCTTTATGACATTTGAGAGACATAGATTTAATGATTTTCATTAATAAGAAAGAAGCTCCACAAAGCTCTACTACGATGTTCCAGCTGAGCATAGCGATGTCTACTATCAAAGGAATATTCCATTCAGCGAGTAACTGCTAGAAGCAGAAACTGTCTTTGTAAATATTTGATTCATAATCTGAGCGGGAATGTCCACAGTCACTGTCACAGTGTGTTGAATGCTCTAGTCATAGCAATTTTCTGATGAAGAACATGTCCATCTATTTCTGTCTAAATCTGCCAAGAGCTGTAACTTAAAGACTCAACCAAACTTCTTCACATAGACATAGGATGTTTTCTTTTGGTTTACAATGAGATCTACAAGATGTCTTTGATCCTTGGTTTTTCAGTAAAACATTAATAATCCATTACTATGTTCTGCTATACCTGTAGCAACACGACTTCAATTGCCTATGATTGCCAATTTATCTCTTGCACTAATTGTTTAATGCTTTGCATTCTTACATAATCTTCATGCCAATATATTGGTTCCTCCTGGGTGGGAAAATTTCTAAGTCAGGCAGTGTATTAGTAGAATAGTGTCTTACGGCCAGTTACTCCAATTAATATTAGTATTAGCTGATGTTGTAACTCTATTGATTTCAATTGAACTTAATCCAGAATTAGCTTAAGACTATTTGGAGAAACCAGCTGTTAGTTAACTTGGCTTTGTCAATGAAATGATTTAATGTTCAGAAACTTATAATTGCAATTTTAGAATTTGCATGTATTTGGATGTATATTTATTTCACACACTATCAATAGGATCAAAGCAAGACAGGATTCTGTTCATTTCTGAATGACTTTTAATACTCTGACAGAATTTAAGATGAATGTACTTTTAATACTTAACATAAACACAGGACTTAAAAAAAAAGAAAGCAAGCTGATTATAGTAAAATTTATTGATTGAAGAGAAAACAATTAATATTAAAGAATAGAAAACATCTAAAAGATACAAACATATGTATAAAAGTGATTTTGCAGAGGAAACAAAGGATAAAAAGAATAAAATTAGTGGAAATTATGAATGAAGAATTTAAGAAGGGCAAACATGATGGGATAAATGTAAATTGTCAATTTTGATAAGATAAAAGAAAAGGATAAGCATGAAAACCTCAAAATAACTGAGAAAAGAGTAGAGATAAGGAAATAAAGAATTCTAAACATTAAAAAAAATGTGAAGTAAACTTTGTAGAAATAAACTCACATAAGGAATGACAAGCTTATATCTAAAAAAGGAAATTGTCACTCGGAAAAGGTTGAACAAAAATCTGCAGAGTTGAAAATTTTAGAATCTAATGAAAATAAAAATGTAACTGGAACAGATATAATAATCCAAAAATCTGTGGAAAATAAAAAAGTATTTATAATGCCAAAAAATTTTCAAAGCAAGAATTTCTACAAATTATAGCCTAGTCATGGTCCCAGTAGATAAGTGGTTAATGCGCTTCATTGCAGCCTGGAGAGCCAGATTCTATCCCAGCAGAGCATGTTTAATTCTCCTCCAGACGTGCCTTTGGGTGTAACAAGTCTTCTACTTAATAGGTAGGGGTTTTTTCATCTATGGGTTATGGGTGGATGGGCTTACCACCCGACCTCAACTTAGTCCCTCATCTTAGTCACAACTTAATACATCTATTTTATCATAAAATGCCGGGAGCCTGACCTCCTGTGATTCCGTGGACCACAATACTTTATTGTGGATCTGTCTGTATTACAATACTTTAACATTAATAGATAAGACAATAAAAAGAAATCAGACATTTAAGAGATGATGACATCTTATGAACTGATTATTTCATTAGAGACATGGTGTACATTAAGACATTAAAAGGAAATGGCTACACAGTACAAGAGAGTAGAATTGATTCAATAAACATGCATCGAAAGGAACATTCAAGGGAAGATTACTTGGTGAGGTTCCACTTCAAATGAACAGTAAAAGCAACCTTGAGGTATCAGATATTTCTTCAAAAATGAACATGCCCGTGAAGATGTTTTTTATTCTATTTGATCTAAGTCAAATACATTACATAACTTTCGAAATGACTAGATTCTGTATTCAGAGTGATAGACAAAAAGTAAAACCTATCACTGAACAAGAACAGAGAATTTTCTTGGGAACTGCTATGTATATGAGTTTGGTCTTTCTAGCTTTTCGCACAATGTATTGGTCTTCAAGTATCACACAGCCTATTATTGCTGATGCCATGACATGCAACAGATTTGAAGAAATTTTATCCCTACTACATTTTTTCAAATAATGACTTTACAGAAAAGTATTGTAGAAGATGGTTTTGATCGACTGTTCAAAGTAAGATTCTTGCTTAATAAGCTAAATAAAAACTTCACAGCTGCTGCTAATCAGTCAATAGATGAACAGATTGTACCATACAAAGGCCGACATTCACGAATAGTCTACATGAAGAAAAAAATCAACGAAATGGTTTGTTGCATCGTTCATATCTTGGAAATAAAGCATTTCCAGACCCATGTTTATATGACATTAATTCGTTGTTTTGCATAATTGAATACAACCTTTAGGTTTGGTAGCACTTTTCAGGTACACCCTGTATATTACTTTCTTGTTTTCATTGAGTGTAGGATAAAGTTATTTTTCTTGTAGAAATATCAGAAAAGTGAAAGTTAATGTAAGACAACAGATGTAAGAGGCTGAAGCTTTTTCATCTTAACACCCAAGGAATAAACAGATTAGCAGTTTCTGAGGAATATGTGACCAACAATGCATTTTACAGATGACATGGTTTAGTGTTTACATTTGAAAACAGGAGAAATAGTTAAGAAAGTAAAATAGTAAATTCCTTATTTTTTTTTTTTTTTCATGGATGATTCTCACCATATCAATAATCTGAACAGTTTGCATTATTATACAAGATAATTAAAAATGGAAGTCGATTATAAATTACCAGTTTTCACTAGAACCAAATATAGACCAAAAAACATTCCAAAAGTAACATTGATTGTAGTGAACAAATTCTTTGAAATATCCTTAGGAAATGACAGACTTGTATATAGTACATACTAAGTTGTTTCATGTAATTAATAGCATTGACTGCTTTAATCATTTTAATATCAAGGTACCAAACTAAAAATGATAATAGTTTTTTTCTCCCAATACCTTGAAGTTGTTAAAAAAAAAAAAATCAGTTAATGAAGTCATATCATGTTGAATTTAATTTTTAAGGAGACAGCCTTGCATGCAAGTTAGATATTTTGCTTGTTTCTTATGTAATTATTATGCTTAAAAGTTACTAAATATGAAGACTTTAAATATATAGAGTTAATTCAAATTACTTGATAGTACAGTAGAGCCCAGTTTATCCGCAAGTGCCACGAAAACATTTAGTTATTACGAACCTCATAAAAACCAATTTTAATCCAAGCCAACAACAGGGAAAATAGAATAGGCCCTACAGTGAGAAAGTCGAAAATTACTGACAGGTTTATTGTGCATCGTAATCCTATAGGCCTTCTCGGAATTTGTGGACGAGTGGCAGGCTCTTGCTCTGCAGAAAGGTTTCTGTTGTACTGAACATATTTTAAAAGTTTTGCATATTATGTTTTGTATAATAAAGCATAGTTTTTGTGCTGAAATATTTTTTTTTTTTCGTGTTTACACCTCATTTTTAGTCTTTTTTCGGGTTATCCGCTATTTTCGTTATCCCCTAAGCCCTTGCCACCCAATTCCGCGGATAATCGTGGATCTACTGTAATTTATAAGGTAAAAGGCTCGGAAAGTGTAATTTTGTCAATAAAGTTAAATAATAATTCATTAGAAATCCTGTGGTTTCTAATCAAAGTAGCAGCTTTCTTTGATCATAACTTTGGTAGGGATAAGCCATCGTCAAGAACTACTATTTTCTTTTTCATAACTTTAGTTTCAACAGTAGGCTGCACTTTTAAATTAGCCACTGAACTTTGAAGTAACCTACAAACAATGTTTCAACTGATCTCCACTCACTTTTTGTACACTTTTCAAGTTGAAGTTTAAAGTCAAATAGAAAAACATTTACAAAAAATCATTTACAGTCATTTGCAGTCTTTAAAAAATTCTCATACCCTGTATACTGCCGTACAGTATCAATCACTTTAACGAAATCCCATGTCCTGTCTCAAACACACTTCTGGAATATATGAAGCCAATCCTCTTCCATATTTGCTAATTTATATCAGATTCACCTGTCAACTACTATTCACCTCATCATCAGATGATGTATTTGTTCTAACCATGACATTTGTAGTTATGTAAAAACATATTTTCTAGAGAAAATAAACATTCTCTCATTATCCACATTCACTTTGAAATCATTAATGTACATGCATTAATCTATACTTGGCTGCCTAAGAGATATCGACAACCCCTGGATTCCACCCATCAATTGGAACTAATACTTGCGTACTTCTTATTGATGAATAGATAAAGACCTGCATGATTCTCACAAACAAAGCATTTAATTATCCTTATTTTTAAATCAGCTTCCAAATTTAATTTTTTTCATATAAAATGATACTCTTTTACTTAAAGCACTGCAATTTGTTACATGCAGGAAATCAATATTGGTACTTAAGTCTAAATGAGTGAATTTATTTCGAAAATCCCTTTCCTACTAATGTTATTTGTGATTCAATGTTATCATATTACTTTCAACCCATTCATTAACTATAAACTAGGTGAAGTGATCCTGCAAGTGTGCATCCACATCACATCAAATTATTCACCATTGAAGTATTTCTCCTTCGTTTCATTTTTCACTCCTCCTCCCTTGATTATTCTTTGTTGTTTTGTGTATTTTAAAGTTTTATGTTTCAAGATCATGGAGTAATCTCTCATCCTTCTGATCATTCACTCTTTTTTTTTCTTCTCCTCCACTATACATTGTGTAATCATTGAACTGCCCCCATCTCCTTCCCCTAAGTAGATTATTTAACCATCTTCCATTCTACCCCCTTCAACTTAACCTACATCCACTACTTCATTCATTATCAACAACATTCGTTAAATAAACATCCCATATTTTGCCTTCAAACCTTTTCTATTGTAAAGTATATTATTAAACATCTTCCACTATACCAGAAATAAATGTTAAAACATTACATTTATTTAAAAAAAAACAGCAAATTTTCGAGAAGAAAATAAAACGCCTCCTTTTCTTCAAGCCTTTTACAAATAATAATATAAGTCACGAGATGTTGAACTTACAATATTTGTGAACATCATATTAAATTATGAATAAGAACCACAAAAGGAAATAACTTAAATAGAAATGAAGGGATTAATATGGATGAAGGTATGGTAAAATTAGCTAAAGATTTAATTGATAGATATTTTAATTGCAATAATAAAGTAATTGAAGAACTGAATTGTAAAAAACAATTGAGTTTTGATACAACACTCGAGGATTATTGTGAAGTAGACGATATTCCATAATATTGTATTAATATTGTATTGTTTATATGATATTCATGAATATTTTAAGTTCAAAATCTCGTGACTTAATACTAATATTATTATTTGTAAAAGGCTTGAAAAAGAGGAGGCGTTTTATTTTCTCGTCGACTATTTGCTGTTTTTTTTTAAATAAATGTAGTGTTTTAACATTTATTTCTTGTATAGTGGAAGATGTTTAATAACATCCTTTAAACTAAGGAGCTTTTTCTTCATAGGTGAAATCTTTCTAAAAACCACAACTGTCATCAGAACTATTAGCAACATCTTCTATACTTAGATTAAAATTATTGCAAGTTTTATTGCAATGCCTACAATGAAATCTTCTAAAATCATTATGAATTTGTGAACAACTATCAACACTTTCAAGATAAATTATAAGCAACTAAAAGCAATTGTATACTTTAATACAGTGCTGCAGAACCTTATTTGCTTCATGGCCTCACCAAATGTTGTTCCAAAAACCCCAGAGAACATGAAAAATTTCTGTTTAACTACTTATGATTAATCCTTTGAAAGAAACATCTGCGTAATTTATTAGTTGAATAAACTATTTTAAGCATTTACAAATATTCCGAAATATTTCTTTAAGCTGATTTTAACTGTATTTAGCTTATTTGGTAGAACAAACAGAATGTAATTGGAATTTCTTTGCTCAGATTACTTTATATAATGATTTTAGTGGTCATTACAACTTTTTATGAAGGTAAATGTTTACTATAGATATATTCTAAGATGTAATGGTACAATGCTTGAGAAGTAATATATGATTATTTAAGGTTAATGTCATTTTTGGCTTTAAACTTCATAGTTTAAGCCAAATTCTCATTCAAATTTATGATTATAGAAATAAAAAGATATGTAACTGAATAAAGAAAATTCAATGTAGTTCATATTATGATTATTAAGAAATACATAAGAAGTATTTGTTAATATACAACTAGGAATGAAAGTTGAGAATTATTGAATTCAAATGAGATTAAGTAAAATAATTAAATATTCTCGTTTTTATTTTTAACCAAATGTTTGTCAACTATTGACAGTAATGTAACAGAAATTAAAAACTTAAGTAATGTTAATTGCAAATATAGATTTAACACTATGAAACTAACTAAGCACTAGTAATAACATTTTTTTTTTTGGGGGGGGGGGGGAAATAACTTGGGTTAACCTGTCATATTTTACCCTTTGCTTAAAACATGTTTATCATTAAGATTACAGCAGTAGTAAAAGAAACGTCATATTGTAGAGTTACTCCAGAATATGGTGAGAGTAAAGATACATTTCCAGGAAATGACTACTTTTATTGTGTTTTGCAATGAATGTGGCCAGTAATGTAATAATAAAAGATGTCATAGTTGAAATTACTGTGCACTTTAGTTGGTAAACATATCTGAATGTTTCAAAGCCATACAGCAAGATTCCGATAAGGTAAAAATACAAACTATTTCTGGTTTGGGGTGTTATTACTGTAGATTTAATTTTGTAAGGATTTGTTTCCTTTAGTTGGTTAATATTTAGTAAAACAGAAATATTACAATCACAAAATCTAACAAATTAAATTTTTATGGGTCACTTTTATCAGATTCCTTCATTATTAATGTATATGATAAATACAGCCTTTTTTATTTCAATTTTGTGATTTTTTAGAATAATTCTGTCAACCATTATGAGATTATAATACCACTGTCAAGAATAATGAAATAACAAGATTCACTACACAAGATTATAAATTACAAAAATATATCTTTATTTGCAAATTTATTAACATACACCAGTATTAATAATACAGCTACTGATAAATATAATACAAAGGATTATGTAGTATAAATGATCAAAAATGAGAAAATAAATAAATAATTACAAAAAAGAACTGAAAAAAATTACAAGTACAGTAGAACCTCATTAGAACGGACTAATTGGGCTGATTAAAGTCCGGTTTATAACAAATAATTCTTATAGCAGTGTAATGCAGCAAGGTGTACATCAATGAAAGCACAATAGTTAGCTATAAAAAGTGCTTATTATATATCAAATAAAAAACAGCCTTCAACACAGTAGATTGATTTGAAAAAGATGTGTACGTATACACTGCATTAATCTTTAGAACAAGAAGGTCCTGGTTTATGTTGACTGCTTACATTCATTGGTTAAAAAAATAATTTATTTTCTGCTGGGTTTGTCTGCTGCTTATTTCTTCAACTCATAACTGACGGAGGTGCCGAAAGTAATCATATGGAAACACATTTTCATTTGTCGATTGTTCAACATACTGAATAACAAAATTTAAATGGTCTTTCACTTCGCTCACCTTAAGGGTCCCAACACATTTGCAGCGAACTGCAAGATTGACAGGGAGAAAATTCATTAGAGAATCCTTTTTTTGCTGGAGGGTCTGAAAGAACATCGGAAAAATAAAACAGAATTCATCCAGAGGAGTTGAGAAAAGGGAGTCGTCACAATAGAAACTATCATTACATTGCTTGAAGCAGGCAATAAAAGGGGAGAAAAGGGGACGGTTAGCTGCAAGTTCGGTGCAAGTGCATTGTGACCCTAATTGTAGGCTCGCAATCTTTTTTTAAAACTGTCCGTTATAAGCGACGTCCATTATAATGAGGTTGTACTGTATGTTGTTGTATATGTTACACCGAATCCGTGAAATTGCCTATTGCGTGAAATCGGCAAAAAATTGCCGAATTCATGAAAAGTGCAAGCCCGTTGCTTTATTCATGAAATGAGCAAATTAACTGCCGAATGCGTGCACTGAGCAGTAAGTGTATGGAATTCTTAAATTGTCATTTTGACAGTTGCAGAAGTAATTTTGAAACGGATGTCGAATTTAACTTGAATCTGTATTAAGATGCATGGATTTGGGTTTTGTCGTAACTTGGACATTTTTATTTATTTGCTGAATGCGTTTTAGTAAATTTAAATATTATAATATATAATTTAATGGATTTAATTTTCAAGTCAATAAGGTTACAAATATCAACACCTCTTTTAATCTAGCTATCTTTATTTAACAAACCTTTAAAAATACAATATACAAATACAGTGCTATAAATCGGTTCTCGGTTACAAATATCCATGCCTCTTTTGAAATTTCTTTATTTAACAAATCATTTAAAAATACAAATCAAATTCAATTTAACACATGAGTGATGTTTCTAAGTTTCCGGAATCCTTGTTATGAATCGGATGAAGCACGACGGTGGCAGTCTGTATGTGTTCAAAGAAACTCGCAATCGAAGAAACTAAACAACTAGTGCGCCGTAACATATTGAAAATCGACCATTTCCATACGATGATGTCGCACGATGCAAATCGTGAAAATTCATACGATGATTACGCACGATGCAAATCATGAAACTGCCTTTTACTAAAATTAGTTTAAGGTGTCGTTTTTCTTTCTATTTTCTTTGAATTCTATGTCCTTTAACCGGACGTTTTGCTCAAGTAAACAGTTAGTTGCAAAAAACACCACTGGAGCGCCACTGTGTACTTTGCTCAATGCATGAAAAAAGCAAGAACATTGCTGCTCAGTGCACGCATTCGGCAGCTAATTTGCCTATTTCATGAATAAAGCAACGGGCTTGCACTTTTCATGAATTCGGCAATTTTCTGCCGATTTCACGCAATAGGCAATTTCACGGATTCGGTGTAACATATACAAAAGACAGATCCATTATCCAAAAACTATACTTTCTGTTGCCCTTCCCCCACTAATGAGGAAATGGAAAATATGGGTTAGAAAATATGTAAGAAATTTCAAACCTCTATAAATCCCTTTGAATATAACAACTAAAATATTTATAGACAAATAAAACTAATAAAATTTAAAAGGAGATAAATAATTAACGAGTTCCGAAAACAACACAGTGAAATTGGATTCGTTAAGAAATGAAGATTATTGAAACATTGTTAAGTGCTGGATTCAAAACATGAAATTAAATGAAGACTCATTTTAGTCTGATCAAAAATTATTGCTGAAATATTTTTACCTAAATATAAATTGTGAAAGCAGATTGACTTACAGTATAAGCATTGAAAACAATGAATCATAAACTTTCACTCCATTTGGAAGACAACCAAATTGTAGAACTGTCAGCCATTGATCTGCTTATGAACCTTAAGTTACAAGAAGGATTTGTGCAACATCATCAGCTAAAGGATAACAATAATCTAGCACATCTACTATTATAGATACAAAATCAACCCTTTTTCAGAGAACTGTTTTGAAGCAAACTCTACATAATCTATATGTAAATTAGGTCAGACTGCACTTTACGGTACTGGGAGTTTGGTTGTAACTATTTGGAAGGGCAAAAATTGTTTCAAAAGTTACCAAAACATACATCCTACAGCTCAGCAGACCTCACTTAACCTAACCTACAGCTAATCAGAAGCGTTCCACGCCCCGTCGGCGCCGAATCCTTATAAGCCTTCCTATTGCCTAGTTCTGTATTCTTCAGTCTAGCCGTAAATTATTTCCTTCTTAATCAATCTGCAGAATAAGCTTATTTTGGAATTTAGAAACATCAAAATCCATTTAATACTGTTGCAAGAAAACTTTTTCTACTTTATGGAAGCGCCTTGCAAGCGAATGTCCCAACATGGAAGACCACAATTAGCTAAATAGGAATAATATTACATTTGAATTATCAGATTCATGTAAATATATTTTACCATTACCAAAAGAAACTAAAACCATATTCTAAAATGTTAATAAGGTTTTCTTTTTCTTTATTTAAATGCTTCCTGAGAAGCAATGGAAGCAAACTTATTATGAAGAGTTTCATTATAATGAAAATGTACTTCTAGCTTTAGAGATAATTATTGCTTAAGAGAGTTTCTTATTTTATAGTTTCTACAAATAGCAATAATTTCTGTAATGCCTCACTTTGATGCATGTTTTAGTAATTCCAATTTCAAGCTTTTGATTATGGCTGTGTAGACTGTTTGTATTATTGTCTAGTATCCTCAGATGGTTACAGTAACACCCACATCTCTCTACAATTATGTCTGTTCAAATTGAAGTAACTTTAATTAAATGTGAAAGAGCAACTGTTGAAACAAGTAGTCATAATTATCTTCAGATTGCAAAAAAAGTTAACTTCTTCAATTTAATGAACATAAACTATTCTTTTCTAAAGTTGGAAGCAACAATTCTGTTACTTGAGAACACAAAGAACATATAAAAGACAAACAGTCCGAGTGAAGTATTTTTGAATTAAGACAAATTTCTGTAAATTTTTTAACAATAACTCCTCTTGTATTTCTAGATTGAAAATTACAAAATGTGGAAAAAAGAAAATACTACAGAAAGCAGATCACATCAAGCTGCAGGCAACCTTTTACCATTATTATCGTCAGTTGTTAGTTGATATGCACCAAAGTGCATCTGTGGAACTTTGCAGTACCGTGTTTTATGGCGCTCTAGCATTGGCAACATGGCAAACCCCTAGAAGAATACATAGAATTTCTAGGGAAAGATACTGAGGTGGTTTCCCGTGGCCTTCCTCAGGAAATCATTAACAGATGAGTTCAGACTGGAAGAGAAAGACGAAGAAGCAGATAAACTCAGGATAAACTTTCTAAGTTCTGCATAGCCTTATCCAGAACCTTTACACCAGAAATTTGCTACATATGTTCTGCAGACACTTGAGTTTTACTGCAAACTTCATATATTCCTTCACCTTCTTTTGTAACTAACAAGGAGTCGACACACCCTGTACCTTTAGAATTCAAGTGCCCTTTTGTGAGCTGAAAGTACACATGAATTACTTCAAAAATATATATACATGTTGGGGCCAACGCTCTTTAGATTTCGAGATATTCGGCGTTATTTTCGTTGATTTTCAAGTACTGCCTTATTAACTCACTGATGAAGCAAGTGCGAGCTTTGAGTAATGGTTAAAGCATTGGATTTTAAATCGTAGGGTCCAGAGTTCGATTCCCATCAAGTTTAAGTAATTTTTTTTTTTTTTTTATTTTCATTTTATTTTTTTACTTTATAGTAACCAAATGTAAGTTTTTTTCCATTTATGTTATGAATATTAAATAGAAAACCAATTTAAGATTAGAAGTAAATAAATAACACTGATAAACAAGCTATAAATATCTGGCATGGTGTTTACTTTTTCTAATGTAGTTTTTTATGCTGATTTCAAATCTGAAAACCGTTTTGCTCTATCACGTCAGGTTTTGAAGATATTGACAAAAATTAATTTTCATGGAACACCGTTCATCAATTTTTTTTACCCCCATGTTTTTTGTAATTTTTCAGGCAAAGCCACAGAACATTTTCGTCGTCTGTGACAGTAGTTATATTTAAGGTACTATTTTAAAACATTTTCGATATCACATTACTAATCTTTCGTTTGTTCTTTTTTATTGTCAGTTTAAGGCGATATTATGGCATCCAAAGGTTGCATAAATTCACCAGATCTGTTTTGCTATGTGTGCGGCTATCTAACAGACAAATCTCATCGGAAGACTTTTATACCGTTTCTGAAGAAAGCATATGAACTATACTTCGATTCAAAAGTGGATACTGGTAAATCGTGGGCACCTCAGTTCATCTGTTTGACATGTGCATGCAACTTGCGCGGTTGGATAAGGAAGGCTAAGAAAAACAACCATCTGGCATTTGGAGTCCCTATGATATGGTGTGAGTCAAGCAACCACACCACAGACTGTTATTTCTGTTTGTCATATGTCAACGGATTTTCCTAGAAACTTGTGCAGCTTTAAAGTATCCAGACGTTCCTTCAGTTTCTAAACCAATTCCACATAATCATGTCGCTTGTTCAATACCAATAGCACTTACAGAATGTATAGTTGATGAAGAAACTCAATAAAAAAGTTCTTTTTCATCTTCCAGCAACGTATCAGATCCTGACTACCAAACTGAAGAAGGTATTCATTTAATTGACAATGCTGATCTTTGTGATCTCTTACGGGACCTAGCACTACCAAAAGGTGAAGCTGAACTGCTCGGTTCGCGCCTTAAAGAATTTAATTTGCTTGCACAGGGTACAACAATTTCACATTTTTGCCACAGATACAAAGAACTTAGTGTCACTCATTGCAAAGAATTTCACATTTTCTACTGTACGGAAGTTCAAGGTCTCATGTCGAGCCTCGGGGTGGAACACAACATTGAAGCATGGCGATTGTTCATCGACTCATCTAAAACAAGTTTGAAAGCAGTATTATTACACAATGGAAACAAATATGCATCAGTACCGGATGGATATTCTACCATCTGAAAGAGACTATGTCGCTACTTCTTGAAAAACTATGCTATCACAAGTATAAATGGTATATATGTGGTGATTTAAAAGTTATCACAATTCTCATAGGAATGCAGACAGGGTACACCAAGTACTGCTGTTTTATCTGCAAATGGAACAGTAGAGATAGAAAGCACACTACATAAAGAAAAATTGGCCAATCAGAACCAGAATGCAGCTAGGAAATAAAAATGTGCTTCGTATGGTGTTGATTGACCGTGACAAAGTTATCATGCCACTGCTTCACATCAAGCTGGGGCTCATGAAGAATTTCGTGAAGGCAGTAGACAACGACTTAGATGCTTTTCGATACCTGTGCAACAAGTTTCCAGAGTTGAGTTATGCGAAAGTGAAAGAAGGTGTGCTCATAGGTCCACAAGTAAGGAAGGTAATTGCTGACACCCACTTCCAAGACTTACTGAATGATACTGAAAAAAATGCATGGGTGGCATTCAAATCAGTTGTAGCCAATTTCCTTGGAATTTATAAATCTGCTAACTATGTAAATGTTGTGAAGAAGTGCATCAGCGCATACAAACAGCTGGCTGTCAACATGCCCCTCAGAATTCACCTCCTCGACTCACATCTTGACTTCTTCCCCGAAAACCTAGGTTCAGTCAGTATGAAAATAGTGAAAGTTTTCACCAGGACATCTTGGTGATGGAGTCACGGTATCAGGGTTGATGGAGTGCAGCAATGTTGCCTGACTACTGCTGGACACTTCACCGTAACATGCTAAATGCTCAGCACAAACGCAAGTCTACAGACAAGAAATTCAAACCAAACACATCTTAAATTAAGGAAGTATTTTCAGTGGGTATCGATTTTATGTGTGTATTATATCTTGAACTAGATATCACTATTTAGTATATGTGTCATGTGACTCAATCTCACTATTTTCTTAGCTAATGCCGTATTCATTAGTACTCCATGTAACAATAATTGTTATAGTGAAATATTAACGGCTGAAGGAGTATATCTAAAAAACGGTGGGTGATGGAGACAAATGGTTTGCATATTTTGAATCAGCATGTTTCACTTGTCTTAGAACAAGTGTTGGGAACCAAGATATGCGCCACTTTTTAAAATTTGTTTTTCAGTGTAATCTTTTCATTTTTTTAATTAATTAGTTAACTGAATTAACTAAACTTTTTTTTTTCTTATCATGTGGTGATGATACTCATTTACTGTTTGTATTTAAAATTATTTCAGTTGTGTTTTTAAGTTTTTATGTAAGAGGTTTAAGTGCAATACTTCACTAACTGAATTTTAGTTTTTCTTTATTATAAAAAAAACAAAGTTAGTATTCTCGTTAATTTTGGTTTTTAATTAGAAGTACTTTAATTCAGAAAAATAAAGTAAAACATATACTGTATACCAGGTGATTCAGAAAGTACTGGTGGTTTTCACCGCCCCACATCTTTGAAACTACTGCTCATAAAAATCTGAAACTTTTTATATAAATATAAATACCCCCCAATACATCGTATATTTAAACAACTGTTGTGATGTTGTTTAAACTCTAAAAGTCTGAATACAATATTGAAATGATACACAAACCTAATTAGGAAAATTTAATCTAAATACTTTTCTCATTAATTCCTTTGTTTAATTAAAAAAAAAAAACTATTTTTTTGAAAATGCATTCTGATAAATGACGTTTTTGATAGACAGTCGAATAATTTTTTTGGATGAATTTCAATAACAATGAATAAATAATAACATGAAAATAAAACTCTTATATGGTTGACGATTTTATATAAAAAGTTTCAGATTTTTATGAGCAGTAGTTTAAAAGAAATGGAATGGTGAAAGCTACCAATAGTTTCCAGTACTTTCTGAATCACCCGGTATACAGTATATGTTTACTTTATTTTTCTGAATTAAAGTACTTCTAATTAAAAACCAAAATTAACGAGAATACTAACTTTGCTTTTTTTTATAATAAAGAAAAACTAAAATTCAGTTAATGAAGTATTACATTTAAAACTCTTACATAAAAATTTAAAATAAAAGCACAACTGAAATAATTTTAAATACAAACAGTAAATGAGTATCATCACCACATGATAAGAAAAATAAAGTTTTTTTAATTAAGTTTAACTAATTAATTAAAAAAAACAAAGTTAACGAGAAGATTATTTATTTACTTCTAATCTTAAATTGGGTTTATGTTTAATATTCAGAAAATAAATGGGAAAAAACTTACAATAGGCTATTATAAAAAAAGAAGGTTAAAATAAAATAAAATGAAATAAAAAGAGAAAAAAGCAAAAAAGAAAGTAAAAAAATAAAATGAAAAAAAAAAAAAACTACTTGATATTTGATGAGAATTGAATTCTGCACCCTCTGATTTGAAATTCATTGCTTTAACCATTACTCCAGGCTCACACTTGCTTCTTATTGGCATCAGTGAGTTAATAAGGCAGTACTTGAAAATCGACAAAAATAACGCCAAATATCTCAAAATCTAAAGGCCGCAACATGTATTGGCCGCAACATGTATATATATTTTTTTGAAGTATTTCATGTGTACTTTCAGCTCACAAAAGGTACAGGGTGTGTCGACTCCTTGTAAGATCAAGTTTTCTGAATACCATTAATACATTTCTTTAGAGATGTTACTATTGTGATTAAGAAAAATCAAAGTTTTTATATATTTCAAACTTTCTAAAGATTAACACATTGTCATTTTGAAATCTTTTGCTTCAATTAACGATATAATTTCTTGGCTGATAACCCTATACTGTAGAATTTCCCTGCATGACCACACTTATATTCCATTTAGGAATACGAAAGATCAGGATTATGAAAGAATTTTTTTCGTCTTCAACTGATGAGAACACGATGACTCTTCTTAGAACACAATCATCTAAAACCATCTTAAAACTTAAAAATGAATCAAACTGGGCATCTTCATTGGTGTTATCAATACCACCATAGCTATTATGTACAGCAGACAAAGATAAAACCATGTTATTCTAGCACTGGAAATGACAGAACCACGCATTATTTTAGACAATAAAATCTTCTTATGAGGAACTCAGTCATTGGGCTTGTTTGATGGAAGAATACTGCCACTGGATACCTTCAGAAGGGGAAACAGT
>JAFIDM010117026.1:0-17747 GCA_023159025.1 Thereuonema tuberculata
TAGGAGAGACTTCAAACTTGGCATATCACTAATTATAGGTAATTATAATCA
Organism: Thereuonema tuberculata; assembly: GCA_023159025.1. Taxonomy (NCBI): domain Eukaryota; kingdom Metazoa; phylum Arthropoda; class Chilopoda; order Scutigeromorpha; family Scutigeridae; genus Thereuonema; species Thereuonema tuberculata. Next base: position 52 of record JAFIDM010117026.1, read on the forward strand.
CTAAAACCCTTTTTCAGGATTTTTCGAGCCACGGGTTCGGGAACAACGAGGGTTTATTTTCGCTTGAAAGTTTTCTTATTTCCATAATTATTTCCGTAACGATAATTAGTAGAGATTTCAAAGTTGGCATGTAGCTAGGTATGTATAATCATAAAAACCCGTTTTCAGGATATTTCGAAATTCCCACGGGATAGGATAAAAACCCTTGCTTTAAGATATAAAGCTGAAAGTTTGCTTCCGTTACTATTGTTAGGTTAATGACAATGAGCACTACACATAGTGTTATGCAACAAGTGGAGTGAACAGATTGTTTTGCAAATTGCGGTACATATGATACCGGTGGCAACAATGGGAACTATACAAATAGTGTTGTGCAACAATTACAACTAAAATATTGTGGTGCATAATAGCGGGGTTTTCGGGTTACATATAGATTTGTAATGATCAGATGAGTTTTTGCGAACTAGAAAAGGTTTCAAGTGATAGGGTTATGACGTTACAACAGTCAAATAACCATTCATTTGTTTTTTTGTAACCCAAGCGAAGAACGGATCAGTTTGCTAGTGTATATATATATATATATATATATATATATATATATATATATATATATATATATATATATATATATATATATATTGTGACAACACTCATATATGCACACTGTCCATTGTTGAAATATCAAATTTTTAATTGTTATTTTTGTTTTTTTAATTGTTATTTTGTGTATTATCATTTTCATCAGGTTTATCAACCTGTCTTTTAATTTCATCTAATTCCAGTTCTGAGAATAATTTTGTTCTCATGATCATGTGTCGCTGCTGCATTATTCTAGGTTCAGAAATGTCACAGTCAGGGTTTCTCTCTGTCCAAATTCCCATCATCCTTTTTTGATATCCCCTCACAGAGGGATCGGACATGAAGTAGCATTTTATAATTTCTCGATTTTCATTGATTGTCCACCTTTTTCGTTTAGTTTTTCCAAGTGTTTGGGCAGCTGGGACTGCCTCTTCCTGTAGCCCACTTGTCGCCTGGTGCCCAGGTTGCTCAGCACCAAACGCAGCCGTTGTTGACCCGGGCCGCGACTGATCCGGTTTAGGATTAATTTTTCTTTGTCTCATCATGGTTGATGGTTGTGAGGGACTCTTAGTTTTCCCCCATAGCTGAGGCCTGTCTGCCTTGGGTGGCCCTTCTGGTAGAATACACTACCGACAGCATAGCCCCCAGCCCTGAGGTACTTCAGCCCACCCGGCTCGCCAAGCCAGTCCCCCGTCGGGTGGGTATATATATATATATATATATATATATTGTGACAACACTCATATATGCACACTGTCCATTGTTGAAATATCAAATTTTTAATTGTTATTTTTGTAAAGCTTCGAAAGAAAAAAATGTAAATTAAGAAAATATTCCGAAATGATTACTTTAAGGCGAAGGGCAAAGAAAATGTGTTTGTTTAATTTTAGCTTTCAACTTAACTTTAATTTAATTTAATTTAATATTTAAAGTTCTTAAGTTGGAGAGGTTAGAATAGTGAACCTTGAATTAATTTAGGTTAAACAATTGATTTTTCTTAAGCTTAATGAATTTAGTTGATTTAACAAATTTAATTCATAATTTAATTTAAACGGAATTTTAACTTTTCTTTTAAATGAATTGCGCTTGTATTTGTCATGAAGCAATAGCGAGATTTGACATTTATCCCGTCACCCCATGTGATGGAATTGACCGCTCTTGGACGGATCCCGATTCCCGTGATCTGATTAGCCGGCAGATTATGACGTGGTATTGGTGCCTGGTTCATAGTTGATTTAAGGCCGTACATCCAAGAAGGAACTCTCTCTGCTCTCTTCTTTTTCCTGTATCCTGCGCTGGCTTACGAGAGCTGTGTCTCTCGTTCGTCTTTTAGTTAGCTTAGCTAACTTTTCCGCAATTCTGCGCGGACGCCATAAGTTTTGGCAGCTATATTTTTATTACTACGTGACTGAAGTCGAGAACGATTCAGTACACATTTAGAATACGAAGTGTTAATAATAAGTTGTCCTAGTTAGGAAAAGCTTAGACCTTAACTTTGAAAGTTCAATACGCTAATTTTTAATTAGCAAACTCTATCGAATACATAGGAAACAAGGTATGCGTGTACACCCGCATGGAAGTAAATGTGTAAGTAAGCTATCCATCAGTTATAACTTCTCGTGTGAGATTAAAGTTAATTTCAAGAAACTTTAGAAATTCGTAGGAAAGTTATTCTGTTCAGCGTCGCGTGCGAGAATTCCCTTGGTACGCACAATTAAAATAGTTAAAGCCATAGCTTCGCATTTAGCTGTACGTCGTCATGTCGGAGTTTTTCATATTTTTGCTCATTTGAATAAACACCTTGTTGAATTTCATATGTTGAACAAGCGTTAAGCCTTCCTTTTTGATACCGTGGACGCAAGGTGTGGTTCCCTACCCCCCGAGAAGATTGGGTTAATTGCTGGGGTGTGACACTGTGGAGGGGGTAAATGAAAGTTTTTACCTAGCTGAGTGCTTGGTTGGCGCCCAACGTTATTATAGAAATAATCCAAAACCACCCACACTTTCTGTACCATCACCTATTTTGGCGCAGGTACGTGGGAAAACCCCAAATAAGCACTTTACCCCTTTGTCCCGTCACAATATATATATATAGATATATATATCTGATGGCCAAACTCGAGTTTAGCAATGCAAAGATTTCAATCAATCATTTGCAATTTAGAAATTTAGAACGTAAAGAATATAAGAATAAAATTAACTTATATTACTAAACAATATTAGCCGGACAGCAATCTGAAATTTAAAATCCAATACAAACTTCAGAATACTGTTTCTGTGAGAATAAAACGGCCAATTTTTTTACCGTCACTTCATCAGTGGCATCTAGTGAGAAATTTTGAAACTAAAATTTTTGAAAAACTAAAAACGCAATATAATGAAATTTGCTCTTTTTTAACGTTTATTCTTTTTTAAGTTTTTTAATTTTATATCTTTTTTTGTATTTTCTTTTATATTTTTTCCTTTTTTTAACTTTTTTTATATATAGCTTTAATATTAGAAAATATAAATAAAAAGAAATGAAAACTAAAAAATAAAATAAAAAGAAATGAAAACAAAAAAATAAAATAAAAAGAAATGAAAACTAAAAAATAAAATAAAAATATAAAAATGAAAAATTAAAATTTAAATTAAATAGATGACAGTCATCAGATCGAACTCAAAACTTCCTAAAATAAAGGATTTTATAACTTAAATGATTATAAATCAACCAATCCTATCTTGAAGAATTAAAATGATTAAATAAAATTAAAAATATTTTTAACTTTATATTTTTTATAAATTTGAAATTTAAATCTTTTCTGAAATTGTAAAATATATATATTTAAAACTTGAATTGGAAAATTATTATTTATAAATTCATTAATAAGATAATTTAATTTATGTAAAAAATCTTCAAATTTAGAATTAATATCAAGATATCTTTTGAGCTCTTGGATAAAAATATTTTTAAATAAATTTAAACTCACATTACTAGTAAATTTAAGAAATCTATTAATTTGAAATGTAAATAAAAATGTTTTATTAAATAGTTTAATATATGGAACTTGTTGATGATAATATATTCGTATGGCGCAGCTTAGCCGCAGCTGCTTTTGCGCCATAAAACACCAACCAACCAACCAAGCAATATATTCGTAAATCGAAAAAAATCAGCAAAATCAGAATTATTATTAGTTTGTTGTAAGGTAATAATATTTTTATAAATTTTCTCTTCTATATAATTAATTTCAAAATTAGCATTAAAAATAATCAAATCATCTATATATCTATAAATTTTAAATTGGAAAGGGGTATTAATACCAAATTGATATTCGTAAGCCAATAAAAACAAATTAGCAAGAATGCTACTATAATTTACCACCATACCAAAACCTTTGATTTGGGAATATATTTCATTATCAAATTCAATATAATTATTGTATAAATTAAATTGAAGAAAATTAAGAAATTTATCAATGGAAATATTAAATAAATTGTCTATATTAGATTCTGAAATTAAAAATTTTATTTGTTTTATTAAAGAATCTAAAGGTATATTTGTAAATAAGTTTTCAAAATCTTCTGTAATTAAAATTTTTAGTACTATTTAATAACATTATGATTATGAATAAGCCAATAAAAATCAGGATTAATTTTATTTTTAATAATTTCATGTAGTTTATTGAGAAAAATTTGTAAAATAATATTTGATTGATTGAAAATAGAATTAGTAGTACTATAAATCATTCTAAATTTGCCAATTTTATGTATCTTTGGATTTAGAAATAAATAATTTAAATTTCTGTTAATTTTAATTTTTTTATATTTAAGTGTTTTAAATTGATCTTTAAATTTTGAATTTTAAAAAATTTAAAGATCAATTTAAAACACGTAAATATAAAAAAATTAAAATTAACAGAAATTTAAATTATTTATTTCTAAATCCAAAGATACATAAAATTGGCAAATTTAGAATGATTTGTAGTACTACTAATTCTATTTTAAAGCAATCAAATATTATTTTACAAATTTTTACAAATTATATTGTGATGTATGTAAAATAAAAGAAAGGAATTAATAAAAAAAAAAGAATAAAAAATTGGAGAGATGATACGTGTCATCTCTCCCCTTTTTAGATGTATCATCTCTCCCCAAGCGATGGAACAGATGACACACCGTCATTTCCACCCGTGGGATCCAAGACACTAGTGACCGGTGTATAACCTTGCTTACTCTATTTACATGTTTACACAGTGAATTATAGCAAAAGATGCCTTAGAAAAAGGAAGTTAACTAAACAAATTGGCAAAGACAATGAATATTCAAGCACATTTCTGGCTATATCATAGGAAGAAAAACTCAATAAAATCTCATATACCAATTCAGCACAAACACTACACACATTGAAGCTCAGACTGGCCTCGGGTTTTAGTCACATGATGCACTGCAATCTACTGCGAACCCTTCTTGAAGTTACATTTCATGTGTCATCTCTCCCAACTTTACCTTTAATCTGTTAAGGAGACCGCTAGCTCAAGTGGTAAGACCAGAAGAATCATGTTCAGACCCAAGAAGAGGTCTTGAATGTTTAACTTTAACATTTATTAGTGTTTTTTTTTTTAATTCCAGCTATTTAGAATTTAAATTAAGCAAAAATTGATTAAATTTACTTGATTAAATGAATTATCTTTTGCGGTTTTTTTTAGGTATCTTTCTCTGGCCTCTTTCCACAGTTTTGCGAGAGAACGGGTTATGGACTGACGGAATGCAGTGGGTAGCCTATCTGTTTCCAGCTTACACGTTAACAGATGGATTTTCTAAAGTAGTGATGACAGTTTTGACAAAAAGTTCTATTTGTAATTTTGACGCCAACACATTACGTATTTTATGTTCAGGAGCCAAACCAACGGAGGATATCTACGTATGCTGTCCACGTATGAAAACATTAATAAATTAATAATAAATGATAGTTTATTATTATTGTGATGTTCCTTACATAAATTTTCTTCTTTATAACAGAAAAGGTATCATTAAACCAAAATCCAGAATGCTTTTAGCCTCTTGATAAAACATAAATTTAAGTTTAAATCAAATATTTCACCAAACGTCTTTCAAAACTCATCGAAATTTTAATGCAGTGAATTTTTTATGTCAAAGGATTTCCTTAATCCTTAAGTACGCTTATATTGATAGACTGAAACATAAAAATCATACTGTTTAGCCTAGAACTGTTTTGCTAAGCTTACTGTATAGCTGAATTAGCATTATAATTCTGATTGTAGATTCAAAACATTAATTCATAATTAATAGTCTCAATATAATTCATAATAGTTGAATTATAAATACAATAATACAACTATCTAATTATTTGAAGAAAGCTGCTTAAAATATTTATAGAAGATATGTATTCAATGGATGCCTCAGATACAGGCTTGTTTTGGCAACTATATTGGAGACAACAAGAAAATGAACCAAACTTCAACGCCAAAATACAGGCGTTTCCCAAACATCATGAATAATTAAAACAAAAACAGCGGTGTCAATCACCAGCCACAAGGGTGATGGCTAGATCTACCAAAATCTACCGGAAACTACCAAACATAGAAGCTTTTGCCGTGTTTTTAAGGAACTCAGACCACGATTGCTTCCGTGCTCACCTCTGTAGAATTCAGTGACTTCAAACAAAATTCGTGAATAGACCAAGAACACTTACTAGATTGTATCAAATTAAAATATAAACTAAGATTTGCAATATTAAAAGAATTTGCATGGACTTAATTAGGAATTAAAATGGATTAAATGTTCCCAAACGTGAGGGCCTGAAAACTAACAACAGCATAATGATTATATCAAAACACTCCATGATTCCAAACACCTATAATTTTAAAAACGATAATAATGCTACATACTGTTTGTGACGTATACTATGGAAGCAATAATGTTTTTACTTATACATTAATCAGTATATAATTCTTTCAGACGGAAATATGTCAACTAACAAATTAGCTATTTCTTAAAATAGACGTGTGTTTCAGTTTCTTCGCTAACGGTAAAACAGACAAGACTGAGTCTTACTGAAGGCTCAAGTACGTTCGTCATAGACAATTTATTGGAGTATCTCGTTAATTGGACAGTGCAAATGATTGTCATTGGTTAAATATACTCGATAGTGGAAACATTATTTGGGAGTGCTATTAAATAAAGCCTCAGTACATCCTCCTCCATGGAGAATAATGTTTCTGCTTGTTATAATTGGATCAATGTAAATGAAATCTTAATGTAGGAGTGTTTTTTTTTTTATTTTGAAATAATAAGTCATAATGATTTTAAATCATGCCGTGTCCACTTTTCCAATTATAATTTTTAATATTAACATTTATTAAAGTCCAAGACAAAGATTAACCATAAGACAGTGAAGTCAAGTTGAAGATGTATAATATACACTGCTCACAACATTAGGGGTTATTGCGACATGAATATAATACACCCAAAAAAGAGGCATTTGAGTTTGTTTATTAAAGAACAACGTCGGAGAAGCAAATGACACGAAAATAGAAGTTGTGCTAGTATGCAAATGTGATGCCAAACGTTAATCTGCATTTTTTCATAAAGAGGCTGGCGCTGTTGGGTTTTCTCCACTTTCCTGGATCAACAACAAGTGGCAGAATCGTTCAGTATCACCTAAAAACGCCCCAGCAACATGATTTACCCGAATGTGAAGCATGAAGAGCCAAAGGGCGTCTTGATGCTGGCCAAACAGATGACAGTGGCAACAGCGATTGGAATCTCACAAAGCGTGATTGCAGACTATGGAATCGCTTCAGAGAGACTGGCACAGTACAAAGAAGACCGGGGCAGGGCCGCCCACTAGCCACCACTGCAAGAGATGATCGCTACTTGACATTAATAGCACGAAGGAACCGGTGAAGCAATGCGACTGAGCTGCCGGGTCAGTTTCTAGCTGCTACTGGACGACGGGTATCTTTCAAGATATGAAAACTTTCAAAGGAAATGAACTTTTCAGTAGAAATCCTTTACTATTGAATAACATAAATCAAAAATATTGACCTATGGCTTAATGATGTTTGCAGGCTACTTTCCTACTGGCTAAATAACATATAACATTAAAGTAACATTAAGTTAATATTAAGTTGCTAATTAATCCTTATATAATCGTTAAAACTAAGGCAGTTAATTTAGTAACAAGTTAACTGTAATTGGTTTTAATGCATTTTCTAATAATCAAAATTATATGAATATTTAGTAGTATTAGTTATTATTATGCAACTGCAGTAAAGCATTCAACAATGATCTTAAGTTTCTATCAAAGAAATACAAGGTATCTTCAGAGTAGCTTGAAAAATAAGTTGCTTTATATACACTAGTGTGCAAATCTTAAGCAACAACGTCGCGTTTCAGCATACAGCCATGAAATTGGAGAAAAGGGCGTTTTGCGTTTCGTACAATGAAATGCCAATGCAGTAGAAAGGTGATGCATATGCAAATATCAGGAGCATGACGTCAGAGGTGGCGTGCGGGCATGCAAAACACATGGAGGCTGCGCGCGCAGCGCAAGGTAACTTCAAACGAAGGAGGAAAGGTGCATTTCCAGACATTCGCTGCAATGGAAAGTGTGAGCATACGTGCAATGCAACACCACCAGTACGCCTTTACACTTGGTAGAATGATCGGCAAGCTTGAGAAGTGTTGCCAAGAGTTTGGAATTGACAAAAGTGTTGTTTCATGAGTGTGGAAAGCCTTCCAAAGGACAGGTACAGCTGTAAGAAAGGTTGGTGGTGGTCGGCCAAGGAAAACAACGGCAAGTGATGAATGATATATCGTCTTCCACGCGAAAAGACACCGAAACCAGACAGCGGGCAACGTTGCTCAACAGCTGCGTACGGCAACCAGGCATCAACTGTCCCGGTTTACTGTGGTCAAACGCATTCATAAAGGTGGTCTACTCGTCCACACTCCTGAATGCTGCGTACCCTTGACAGCAGCCCATCGGCGGCACCATTTACAATGGTGTAATAGACATAAAGACTGGACATCTCATCAATGGAGTTATATCCTTTTTACCGATGAGATTCGTTTCAGTCTCACAAACGCTTCTCGGCGCCAGGTGATATGGAGAGAGGTAGAACACGATTTCCTCCCACTTACATCAGCGAAAGAGACCATTAAGGTGGTCCTGGTGTGCTTGTGTGGAGAGGCATTATTATAAACGGAAGGACGGAGCTCCACATTTTCGACAGAGGTTCAGTTACCTTCATTGTTACTGTGATGAAGTTATCCTATCCCATGTGCATCTATTCCCAGGTGCCATTGGTCCATTCTTTGTTTTTATGGACGACAACAGAAGGCCACACAGGACCCATGCTGTGCAGGGCCTACTCGAAACCGAAGATATCCGTCGAATGGATTGGCCAGCGTTTTCCCCTGATTTAAATCCCGTTGAACATGTGTGGATGCTTTGGGGAGACGCCTGGCGGTACGATCCTGCGGGGACCACCAGACAACTGACACATATGTTCATCGAGGAATGGGCACTCTTACCCCAAGAATTTTGGAAAATCTGGTGTTGAGTATGGACAGACGATGCCACGCAACAATTAGAGTTATGGAAGGTCATATCCCTTACTAAGGGATGTTGGGTTGTTGTTCTCCCTCTTGGCTAGATAGTGTTTTGTACCAATGCCATTCTGTCAATAAAGCTTTTTTTCTGCTTCGTTCCATACTGTATGCGTCCTATTCATTTCTGTGCTACCATGCTTTCGTAATCCTTTCATTACTACCTTGTGCCTCTGTAGTATGAATTTCATGTCTCCCAGATGAGTTTGTGCGGAATTACAGCAAAATCGGCAATGTTGCTTAAGTTTGGCACACTAGTGTAAAAATAGAAGAAAAAGAGTATATAAATTAATGTTTTATGTTCATTTGATATGCAGGCACTACTAGCTCCAGCTAACATCAGCTGCTAAATTTAGTCAATTTGTATAATCTAAAGAATATTTTGGGCGTAGTTTAGCATTGCACTAGTGTTTCATATTATTGTTTAATGCTTTTCAATAATCCAAAACAAAATTATGCCTTTGAATTGAAATAATCTTTTATAACTAATTTTATTTCAAAAACACCGCTTTAACAAAGTCTGTGATAGCAATCTAACAATAATTAGTATAATTTTTTTTAGAGTTACTTTTGTCTTAAAGTATTTTTTTACTGTTGCAATGTTTTGATAGCTATTTTTTTCCTGTATTGTAGAATGTAAAACTGGATGTGTTACAAAAGTTCATTTGGCTTCTTGGGAACAACCAGGAATTGGTATTCCTTTAGCGATGTTGGCTGTGGAAAGTTTTATCTACTTTTTTCTCTTGATCCTCTTGGACAGCCCCATATTAATGAGGGGGAGATATTTCCTTAATCGAATTATCCTCAAATCAGAGATAAAAACTGAAGCAGAAATATTTGATAAAGATGTCATTACAGAAAGAAGAAGAATCCATCAGCTAATAAGAGAAAGTTAGTCCCAATCCTTTTAGAGTTTCTATAAATAAAGCAAATAAGGTTTTGTTTAGAATTTACTAGCAAAGTGATTTTTAATTATTAAGCCCCAATTACCAGATTACATTTAGGTAATCATTATTGTTGTCAACAAAGAAAACGTGACACTTTTTATACATCTAAGAGATCTAATCTAAATGGAACAGGTTTAGTTTTCAGTGGACAGTAATCCAATAAAAACATTTTAATTAGTTTTATTTTCTCAATGTGAATCAAGACAAAAATTATTCTGAATATCGATAACAATTTTTTTTTTAATGAATGTAAACTTTGTTTCTCGATTGTAATTTTCACACTTAAGATTTTTCACAGAAAGTAACGAAATAATAAACAACAACAGCGAGAAGAAAAGTTATTTTTGAACGTAAGTTAAAATGTGATACCAGTGAGTCCTGGAATCATTAGGCAACCTACAATTGAAAGTTCTTTATCAATTATTTTTTTAAATCAGACTACATCAGACACATGGGCCCGGTAGCCGAGTGGTCAGCGCGCTTGGCTGCGGGTTGGAGGTCGCGGGTTCGATTCCCGGCCTCGGCGGAGGCGGGAATTTTTCCACGCTCCATTCTCCTCCAAACGGGTCCTAGGGTCTACCCAGCCCTCTGTAGAATGGGTACCGGGTTTCTTTCTCGGGAGTTAAAGGCGGGCGGGCGTCGGGCTGACCCCCCGGCCCCAACTTCGTCCCGTTGGTCGAGCTGCGGGAGCCTGACCTCCCGCGATCCCACAGGCCAGCCATGGCCTATCGAAGGGAGAAACTTTAACTTTAACTACATCAGACACATTTACAGAAATCAAGAGTTAACATCATATTTTCATAAATTTCGACAAATTAGTAATAAAGAGTTACCTTCATAATTTCTACAAAGACCATTCGAAGATACTTTATTAATGAAAAATTTAAAAGTGCACAAAAATAAGCAAAGTTCTCGCACCCTGAGCTATCAAGTCGGAGATCTGGGCCAGATTTACCTTTTTCTGCCAGATTTACCCTTCATAATAGCTCATTGTACTTGACATAGATGAGGTTACCGTTTCAGTTCCCCGAAGTGGCCCCCAACAAATCAATACAACAATGATAATTCTCCATGCACATTAAGTTATTTATTTACATTGTAGGATTTTTATCTGATTAACAAATTCTAAAGAAGACAGCTGCTCTTTTTCTTTTCTTCACTCTTAAATAATGGCCTTAATTTTTTTCCTCAGCCCTTTTCTAACTAAAATTCCTATGCCAGAAATAGTCGTATTACATTTATTATTGCAAATCTCACTAACATTACAGATACAGTTATCTTTATGTAATTTCAGATCGTCCCTTAACCCTTGTTGGGGTAACAAGTTATTTCCCGTTTATGGTATTATTTTATAGAATTTTCCTAATTTTGCGTAATATTCATTTTGGAAGCTTTATTTAATTACAAGGAGATTATGAAACACTGGAATTACGAGTTGCCTTTTGATTTTTAAATTTCAAATTGGTTTCAACTTCTGATTTTGAAATATAAACTCTGTTACTGTTAGAAAGTATGAAATTGCATATAAGTAATAGTGACATACTGAAATGATTTTAATCCCTAATACTTAATAAAATCAAACCTTATAATAGAGCTTAGAAAATATTAATTACAGTATTTAAGAAATAAAGTACAAAAAATTAATTCTATTAATATTTTCAATAATGACTTGAATAAATAAATTTCAATAATTAATAATAGAATTAATGTTTTTGAGATGTTTAACATATGTAGAAACAAATGTGGAGCCGTACACCTGTTTAAGGGTAACAAAAATTATTTAATTACGAAATTACAACTAGTTTCACCACTCGAGAGTTGGCTTTTTCAACTTGAAAAAGCCACCTCTCGAGTAATGGGTGTACGGCTCCACATATGTTTCTAAATATCATCAGTACACGAAAAATTTCTCTTATATTAACATATGCTTGAGTAATAATGTTTAATTGATAGAGATAGAAACACTTAATTTAAAAAGAATACATTCAGATAGCATTTCTAATCCATAACATTTCAGAAATACCTACTGAAATTCAAATTCAAGGAATAAAAAAGGAATCGTTATTTATTACCAAAACGTCAAGCATCTGAAATGTCATACTCTTTCTCAATATATAGGGTGGTCGTCTCAAATTCATTAAATGTTTATACCTTATTTCATCTTTAAGAAATTTCCTTTTTAACAAACTCTTTTAAAAAAAAATATAATTACTTGGAAATATGTAAATTAAAATATGTACATATGTAAAAAATATGTAAATATAATTACTTGAAAATATGTAAATAATTAAATTGATTCCCATATAACTATTATTTCAGAGGACTTTACTACAGATACCCTCATAGTTTATGATGCCACTAAAAAACTTAGAAAGTTTTTTGCAGTGGATCATCTATGTTTTGGAATCCCAGAATCCGAATGTTTTGGTTTGTTAGGGGTTCATGGACTGGGAAAATCAGTTGTATTTCAAATGCTGATTGGACAAGAATATATAACAAAAGGAAATTTCTATTTACAAGGAAAGAGTATAATTACAAATAGAACAACGGTAAGTATTATTATATAAACGAACCATATATTTTTAACAGTTTAGCTTCGATGTAATTATATCTTTTAGTTGTATATATCTTCCCAAGTTTTTTTTTTCTTCAAAATTTTACTGTTAGCAATACATCATCAAACAAAATATTAGTAATAATAATTCTAAGTTTTGTATTTTACATCAATTCTATACTTAATAGAAAGCGTTTTCTAAAAAGATATAAATCCAGTTGCTTCTGTTTTACATTTCCCAAAGGCTACTTTAAACGAGCTCACAAATTTGTCCCGGGTGCGATGACTTGGATGTATATTTCTTTTTCAGTGTCTGTTTCTGTTCATACGAAGCATAAGACTTAGGGTGCCTCTTGAATAGTCTATATTACTAAAATCTTTTATTTCTCTGTCTGTCTGTCCGGCACAATTGCTAATTATTAGTTTCCCTTACTGAGAAAGTCAGATTATAAAATTTTCTTTTTTTTTTTTTAATATGTTTTTCGCCTTGGATGGGATTCGAACCGAGGACCTTCGTCCTCGCAGTCGTTTGGTATTGCTGGTATTTGGTATTGCTGGTCCCCATTTGGTATTGCTGGTCCCCTAATATCCAATCCTACTTTTATTCTATTTGTTCGCGCGCTATCAAATAATGAGTTCATTCGAAAAGGAATAAAATATCACTTTTTGCCATAACCGCTTGGAATCGATTCTTCTTGGATTATCTCATACTTACCAAGGGAAGACAGGGAATGGCGTAGTATATTCAAACGACAGTAAAGTAATAAAAATTGCCCATCATAGAATGTGACTATGACCAGTGATCCGGGAACACGACAACAACAATAAAATGCAGGAAATTAAAAACAAAACAAAAACAACAAAGGTAGGAGCAGCATTCCCGGTAGACTTCGTATAATGCTCCACAGCTTCTATAGAGATCGAATATGAAAATCTCGGAAACTACTACTTCAAAACCGCCCAGAGCAAATAGAATCTATTCTTAGATTTGGGAGATCCTATTATAATAAAATAGACCAATCAATGAATTTCATGCGACGGAAGGACAGATAGAACAAGGATATAAGGCTTCTCCTGCTAGGAGCTACTAAGAAGCCTAAAATAAACTGAAAAGTTAATAAAGAAAATTGATGAACTAAAACCGAATCGTTCCTAACAACAAATAGAACTATATAATCTACTGTATCTCTTCTTGTTTCTATATTTATTTACAAATTAAGTAATTTCCAATTTGTTTCAAAATGAAAGTATTTGAGCCATGTTCTTTCAGACCTCCTTTCCGATCTGAATTCACTGAATAATTTTTTTTTCATTGTCTATTTATTTAACATGTTTTTTTACTAAATATTTGCATTTTTTTGAAAGTAATAACTTTTTAAAAATCAATCTATTCAATGTAAACTTAATTACAGTCCATTTTTCTTGTAAACGCTGAATATTTCTTTCATTTAAAACTCACTAGAATTAAGTTGGAACACGATGAGGTGAGTAGGAAGAATAAATATTCCATTTTTCATTTTTATTTAGTTTTTGAAGCAAGTTAGCTGTTGTCTCCAAACAGATGCCCTTACAAATTTTCTTACTGGTAGAGAAATGCTGTTTTTATTTGCTCAGTTACGTGGAATTCATTATAACTTGTTAATTTCAACTGTTGAACAACTCATTGACTTCGTCGAGCTGGAAAATGATGCTAATAAATTAGTCAAATTTTATAGGTAAATTATTAAAAGTAATGTTGTATGGCATATATTTATCTTTCTTTTATTTTTTTAAAGAAGGAGGAGTGTTATTATTGTCATTCCTTTTGTAAACAGTAACAGAATTGAAAGCGGATCAAACAATGCAATATTTAGCCTTTGTATTAGTCAATCATATGTTTTTATAAAGATATAAAGTAATTTGGAATTAATGTTTATTTATCACAATGAAATGGTTGATTTCCGAAAGGTAGAAACATTTAAAAAAAGTTAAAGGAATTCACACTAGGCCCATGTTATTCAGAATTTAGTTAGTGATAATGGGACAACAATAGACTAATCATAAATATGATATAAAACAAAGTCTATTGTTTATTTAGTCTGTTGTCTGTAAATTTATTGTATGTTGGATTTTGTCGATAATCGTCTGATAACCAATATTTTCAATACATTTTTCATTATCTCATTAAACCTCTCTCTAACACAGCAAGGGTGGAAGTTACTTTTACTTAAGTTTTTCGAACAGTAAACTTCGTTATTTTATTAAAACAAAGGCCTAAGGAGCAGAAAACCAGGCGATCCCTCCTTGCTATTCCCATTGGTCACTGAATGTCCTCTAACTGTGTAGACTTATTGTGAATCCCTTTAATTTTATTTTTTTTTTGAATTTTTATTTCTATGCTCAAAACTTAAGTTCGTATCCATTTCAGCCTTTGTCCCCATCTTAAGATTTGACCAGAGTAAGTTGTAATCCTTTTTGTATGTTTACAATAATCTAAAAATAAACTGAGTTGGAATAATCGGCATTGTTATGACCAAAACAACATTAAGATTGTTGGACGGATTTGTGAAGAAATAACTTCATTTAAAGTGTCTCCAACAATTTTGGGATTCTCACTCTTGGATCAATCACTTTTGAATTCCGGTATTTTACAACCTAGCCCTTATTACTTATATGAATTATATAAATTCATATAATTATGGACTGAACTATGAACTTCTAACTTCTCACTGTTCAGTACAATCTATGAGAGAAGAAGGATTTCTTAAACTCACAGCGGATCTAGATGTTTTTTTTTTCCTGGGTTATTTTTTAGTGAATGTCAGTCTTACTTACTAAAATTTCTGTTAAGTCTTTAAGTTTTTGTCCCTATTCCAACTATTCTCAATTTGAGTATATATCAATACTTTTAGGCTACATACAAGGCTAAAGAAATAAGGTTAATTGGGCAAATAAAAAATTAATCTTAGAAAAGATAAGCCCTTTTTAGAAACAACAAAAATTGATTGTTAGCTTGCTTTCGGAGGAAAGTGAGACTCATCTAAGCAGTCAGTAAATGTGTATTTAGCGTGTGAACTTCTCCCCTAATAATTTTGGAACCGCTGCACAGCGGCCCAGAAGCATAAAAATAACAACGTCTCGCATATTGTTCGTGCAAGGTGCTCTCGATATTTTATATTCTTGTTCCTCTTAGGGCATTTGGCCAATCGAGTGCCGAAGCTGTTATTCTAGCTGGTCCATGTGGCAGAATGTTGGAACGTGGCGGGCATTTGGTACCAGGGGTACAGGCTATTTTGGTAGATTTCTGCAGTTCACGCTACCAGTTTTTCTCCTTCCAGCTCCAGCCCATATGAAAGAGCTTGGAGACGAGTCGAACATTTTCGCAGTAGATCCTCGTCGATGACCGTGATTTCTGTAATTTTTTTCGGCGTTCTTGAAGAATCTTTTAGCGTTCATAAAACAAATTCTATTGTTGGATGTGCCACTTCATGTCTGGGTTCGTTCACCTGGTAGCCTAACTTTTCAGCTTTTTCTATATTATTTTATTTCTTGTTTTTTATAAAAATGCAAGGTTTGAACTTAACTATGAAAAAAACCTCAACTTAATAATGCTTAAGTCAATGTATAATTGTACAAGAAGTTAAAATAATTCTCGAAAATAATAATATTTACCACCCATTTGACAAACCTACATTATAAAGTCACTAAGGCTTGTAAAAAGAAGAGCCACAGGCATTAGGTTACAGGTTAATGTTTCAATTAACCAAATAAAATAGATTTACCTAAAAACAAAGTCGGCTGAAGTGTTTAAAAAGTTGATGAATCTATGCCAGGAGAAACAAATTTCTAACAGTTACTCAGTGCGTCGCATTCGAAAGTGTCTCATGGACTGAGTGGGGCGAAATTTTTGCCAA
The DNA here is from genome assembly GCA_023159025.1 of Thereuonema tuberculata. NCBI lineage: Eukaryota > Metazoa > Arthropoda > Chilopoda > Scutigeromorpha > Scutigeridae > Thereuonema > Thereuonema tuberculata. Next base: position 16,641 of record JAFIDM010117026.1, read on the forward strand.
AGCAAATAGTTTTGAATACAATGGACCTTCCTCTTTGAAACTAGCTTGACCTCAAACCGTTTTTCCAACTTTTGCAACCGCAATTAGTTGCTACCATAGTTGCTATCCTCTAATATGGAAGTAACCAACTTTATTGACCACATCCCCTAGTCCTGGCATGGACTCTCCTGCCATTGGTCACATGTTCCGTCGAGACCCTTATTCCTTTTATTCTCGCAATTTATTGTAATCATTTCACTAATTAAAGGAACGCGGGCACGTTTCGAAAACGCTTGTTTGTATTTTAAATCTTTTTTACTTTTTAACTTTGTATATGTGTGTTGGTCTCTTAATTTTATTCAATAATTCAGATGTAATTAATTTTTTTTCAGAAAAGGGCAAGTTTGTACTGAATGTATTCAACAGATATTAAAATTTGGAAATAGATGGAGGCTTTCCGTTTTGTTTTCACGACTTTAATAATTAAGAATATTGTTTTAAAGAAAGTATGCTTAAAATTATTTCAGGAACTTCTTCTTTGTGTATTTTTCAAACTATGCTATTGCGTTCTCCCATACCTGAACAGATCGTGATAAACACCGATCAGGGGGTCATACTATAGATCACGAATATATGTGCCATTCAAATTCTTATTCCCATTATATGCATATAATACTGCAATATATATACACTGCATATATTATTCCCAATTGTTAACCGGTCCGTCTTGGGTTCCCGGTACATATTTTCCAAAAATAGCTCAGTGAACCTTTAATTTGTGTGTTTTTTATGCCTTCTTATCTTATTATAACATTAACGCTCGTTAAATTTGACTATTATATCTATGTGTTCTTTACTAAATTAATCCTTTACATGCTAAGCGTTGAGCTAGCGGAGATTAATTTATTATCCTTTTTATTATTAATTTATATTTTGATCTTTTTTTAACTTAAGGGTCATTGTTTTGTTTATTTGTCCTTTGTTAATGTTTCTTTTGGTTCCACTGAGCTGTTGAGTACTGGGTGAACCCAATCGACGAGAGATAGGAATGGCTGACCTTTGGGAAATATACTTACCGCGATAGATCTGCGACACAGATATTTTTTGTTATGAATTTAAGTATTGTCG
>JAFIDM010117027.1:1417-17747 GCA_023159025.1 Thereuonema tuberculata
TTTTTTTTTTTTTTTTTTTTTTTTTTTTACAATTTATTGGATCATCAATCAGAGAGGCAAAAAAAGTAGCAAAAAAAAAAAATGAAACAAAGAATTGCTAAATTCCAAGGAGTATCTAATCTAATTCTTTGTCAATAACCATCTAAGTTCAGAATTCATGAAAAATGAAATAGGATAGTTTAACATGCAGAAATAAAAGATGAAAAGGGGAATTGAAAGAATACACATTGACTTTGCTTTCATGCTTTGGGCTATCATCAACAGCAATCTAGGACAGCTGTTTCGTTCCTTGTTGGGACTCATCAGCCAGATTTATCCTCAATAAGCCAAAAAAGTGAGAAAGCCTATGGATTCCTCTCCCGCTCCTGGAAGTGCAACCCCACAAAAGCAAAAAAAAATAATAAAGATTTTAGATTTTAATAAATATCTTAGTGACTATAACAAAAATATTCAAATTTATTATTAGTGATAATTCTGATTCTACTGAAGATAAGGCTTTCTATAACGAATTTCTCATTCTGGAGAGAATGCACATTTAAGACAAGTGTCCATAAATCACCAGCTGGGAAGTAAAAGATTAAGGCTTACAATCTATAAACATAGGCCAAAAAAATTATGAACCTTTAAAAAGGAAACTTAATATTAATAGATGTTTGTAATTTTTTGGCAAGTGTACAACGATAAAGAGTTTGATCTCAAAGACCTTTCGTAGAGAATGTTTGTTTGACAAAGCACTGATAAACCAAAGACTGTTAATGTTTGATAAAGAACTCCTAATACAGATTCTGAAAGTACCCTTATTGTACCAAAGAAACCCATAAATAGTGACAGATCAACTTACAGGAAAATCCTTTGGAATCGTTTTTATGATTAATTAACCAAATATTACCAATAGCAGTAAGATGAAGCAGATTTAAAAGATACAGCTTAAGTGCTAAACATGACCATGTTGTTAATAGAAAAATAGAAAACCATATTTTGAAAAATTGAAATATAATAAAATATCCTAACTATAGAATTAAACTAACTTGATTTACAATTAATGCTCTTCAAGTGACTGAACTTTGATGATGTTCAATGACAATCTCTGAAACTTTAACCATATGGAAGGGTGCATACATGGCTGTATTACAAGCATTGTATACGATTTTCTCTAAAAATAATTCTATTTAAAATTAATTATTAACCCTTCGAAATTAACAAAATAAATGACATACCTTTTAGAAACTAGGAAAGGATAGAAATATATATGGTTTTCATCTACTCTTCTTTCTGATTCTTCAATAAACTGATCCTGATGTTGATAGGCTCTAATTGTTGTTAATCCATTAATTGTCTCCGAAAAATGTGTGTAAATTGGAGAACGGCTTACTGATTCTAAACGACGTAACTGTCTTGATGTATTTATAAATAATGCCTAGGAGAAAGAAATAATAATGCCAAATATCATTATATTGAAAATTACAAAGACGTAAGATTGAAAAGAAAAAAAAAATCAGATGGTCCAAATAATCTGAGACAATGATAATTAATCACTGGATTTTTCATTTTATCAATATCGTTTAAGTCCCTTTTGATTGAAATATTGATTTAGAACTCAATATTTTCATGAGTGTTTATGCTTAGGCAAGATTAATATTTAAATAAGTCAGCATTAAGAAATATTAGCTTTATTAATGTGAGTATAGCCTTTTATTCTTAGTTGTACATCTCAGTCATGAATCTTTTATTTTTTTCTCCCAGTTAAGTTTGTACTTCTCATTGCAAAAGAGAATTAGTAAATTCACATGATAAATTTGCAGATGTTGCAGTGATAGACTATAGGTCATTACAGCAGGTATTACAGATTATTTAAAAAAACAAAAAACACTTATAAAAGGAATCTACAGGAAAAGATGGCCTCTATTTCACAAAATTATCCAAGATTGACCATTTTTATGACTATAATGTTAGTCTTCAACATAAATTTCTGACAAACCAATGTAAAATATTATCTACTCTATACTGTATAAATATTGTATACTGAGTAGAACTTAGGTCAATCAGAAAAAAAAAGTTTACAAAGCTGTGAAACGAAAAACAAGCCTTTATTGAAAGAAAATGAGATGGTAACCTTAAAGTGCCACAGATACACTATTTTTCTGTAAAGCCATCTTGATAATTGAGGCAGGTGTCACAGAATTTAATCAGTTTGTCCATCACTGCTGCATAATAGTAAGGGCCACTTTTTGGGATCAAGTTGGGCTTTTTCATTGCATATGAACTGTTGATCTGACATGTGCTCTTTTAAGGCAGGGATGAAAATCCCTGGTAACCAAATGAGGACTGTACGGCGGATGCCCCAAAATTGGAAACCATGCAGCAAGTTCTGTGTGTTCCATGTAACATGTGGTTTTCCTGATAGAGGATCGCACTGTCATTCAGAAGACAGGATGTTTCTTCCTGATGCTGTTGTGCAATTTCTTTTAGATTTCACAGTACCTATTGGCGTTGACTGTGCATCCATGTTCCTGAACATTAACCAATAACACATCCACTGCATTCCAGAAGTTGGTTGTCAGCACTTTTCCAGTAAAAGCCATAACTTTGAAGTTTTTCCTCACTGCTGAACTGATGTGCTTCCATTCTATCGATGATCTCTTACTGGTTGGAGTAAAGTGATGAAACCAAATCTCATCACCAGTAATATTACGATTCAAAAATTTCCAATGTTCCACCACATACCGCTGCAGTACATTGAAAGATGTTATCATTTGTGCCACTTTGTTGTCTTCTATTAAAGCACAGGACAACCATCATGCACAATCTTTCTAAAATGTAACTCATTCCGCATGTTGTGTTGCACAATGCCATAACTCAATCCAAGATCTGCAGAAAATTGTTGCAAAGTTACGAGTATCTGAGTGTCTTTTTCAATGAGTTCCTCGACTCCTGCAGTGCTGTTGGAGAATGATGGTGGACATTTTGACCCAGGTTTGCATTAGTGACAGCTTCCCTCATGTTTGTAAACGTTTGACACCTTTTTGCAACGTGTTGCCTTGACAACACACCATCTCCGTACACCTCGATAAGCTTTTGTGGATCTCAGCTACTGAATCTCTCTGGCCCAAAGAAAGCATGTAACTGCAAGAACTTCGGATAGGAGACCAGTTATCCAAACGGATAGCCATTTTGAAATAACAGTGCTTACATCCAATGACACACATGAGAAAGACGATGTGGCACTAAGAAATACAGCCCTTTAATGGATATCTCAGCTACCATTGGCATTATGGCAAACTCATAAATTTAATTTCTAATTAATTTTGTAACTTCTTTCTGACCGACCCACATATTTGCAAGGCTTCATGAAAGTATATTTTGTGGGACTCCTATTAGGATATACCGTGATCCTAGTATTCTAAAATTGAGTCTGCTTGTTGTTTCGTTAATTTCTCCTTTTAAATTAGTATTACTTTGAAAAAATGCAGAGTTGTTTAAATTTTTTTCTCTAAATTTTATTTTTATTAATTTTTTTTTATGTAGTACATGGACACTAAAGATGAGGGATCTGGGACAAATATCCCATTCACCTGGCCTTAAAGGCAGCCCTGAATGTGTTAGGCATCTTCTAATTCTGATCTAGGAACCTGATTCCATAATCTTTTTAAATCAGAGAGAATTTCAAATCTTTTGAATTTCTCTTTCTGGTGTAATCTTAAGATTTTGTTAAATGCCTGGGGCAAGAAGTGTTTAGAAAATATCTTATTTACAATAATGTTCCACTATTAAGAATTAGTGAGGAAAACAAGCAAATGACTATCAAATACTTTAACGAAGACTACAGTTCAGTTCATGAAAGAAGAGCATTTGATGACGTAATTTTCTTATAGATTGATGTTTCCAGGGCGTAACAGCACCATCTATTGCTAAAATCCGTAACTGAATCTTTTAAACATTACGAAAACATTCTGGTTTTTGTATTTTCTACAGTTATGAATACATAAGAATTAAAAATGAAATAATTAACAATATTCCACACAATTCCCCATACTTGGCTATGCAAAGTTTGTCCTTTCTTGATTTAGCTTAAGCGAACACATTTTGGACTGACTGCTCGGAGTTCAAGTTGATGAAGCCGTGACTGGTGACGTTTGTTCCAGACAAAATTAATCGCTACGTAATTACCATATATGGCAAACCCTTCTTTTTTGAAAACAACTGTAGTTCCAGAAAATAATATTTTTTTTAAATGCAACAAAGAAATGTGTAACAATTAAAGTGAATATACACTAGGAAAAAAATAACATTAGCGTAGAGAAAACTTTTAGTATTTATATAATGTGAAGTTTACCTGTATTAGATAATAGATGATCCCTAATGGTACCACAGTAACTAAGAACATTGGAACCACGATGCTGATAAGAATAATCACAGCAATTAGCTGCAAAGTATAATCAATTACAGGTCGAACAAATGTGGGAATATATATGTCAGTCACATCAACATCTCTTGAAAACCTGTTTAAAATTCTTCCTAATGGTGTTGTATCAAAAAAAGACATTGGTGTACGCAGGACATTGTATAACATTGATTCATGTAAAATTTTACAAGCTCTAATTGTACCAAGCATGAATGTTAATGATCCAAACAACGAAAATAAAGCTGGAGAAAAAAAAAATAAGAAATATTGTTAACTGGAATATTATATGCCAATCACTTAAACATACTTATAATGAATGTTAATCATTAATTAAAGAAGCAACATAAAAAAAGCTTCTTTCTACACAATTAGATTAATAACATAACATATTAATATCATCTTCATCAGAATGTCTAAAGATATATGACAAAATATTGAAGATTATACATAAATTAAAATATGGAAATGATGCTTGCTTTTTGAATGCTTAAAAATTTAATTTTTTAAAAATCCAAATTAACTAATTGCGTTTTTTTTAATGAGTAGTTTGGATTTACCTTGGAAAAATCCCAATGCTCCATAAACACCTAATCTCAAATCTCTTAAGGAAGTATCCTGAGTTCCGTTTATGCCAGGCCTATCTTTACTCCATTCACTTAACCATAAATTAGAAAGGACTGACGCAGACCAAGACAGAACAAAGATGAAAAACGTTACTAGTGCCAAACTAATTCCAATGGATTGAAAATAATCAAGGTAAACAGACCACTGAACCTGAAATAGTAAAAATAAAGGATTAAAAATGAAAATTAATCGAGCAAAGTCTTTTATGATCATGATAAACATCTCAAATAATTTTGAAATTGCAATATATATTTGTGGAAAAACATTATTTATTAAGTAAATTAAGTCAAGCTCTTCTGAAAATTTTAATATGCTAAAATTACTACATTGCAAAATTTGCCATTAGTCCACCAGAAAATTCTTTCAAGGGACTAGTTTTTGTATAAACTAGAAACAAAGGCTGATTCTATGTATTATTCAGCATTTATTTTTTAATTCTGACCTGTACCGATGGCATGTACTGTGGGTGGCATTTCCAATGTCACATTAGCTGCCCAATGCTTCCCCTCATGCCTCAAGCTCTCCGGTCTTAGACTGGTTTAAGGAAAGCAATGCAGGAAAGCACTACTTCGCAGTGTGACATTGGGAATGCCACATACATTACAACGGAACTGAACTTTTCAATAAGGGACCTACTTATGTTGAAAATTATTAAGCAATATTGGTTTGAAAGTAATTGCAGTACGATTTAGTGCAAAGTCAAACACTTATTCTTCTATATCAAGGAATAAATAAAATGCATTTCTATCCATTACTTAGCTTAAATGGAGATGGAGACTTGCTTTCGTACTGAAGCAATAGCGCAGACGAACCAAAAAAAAAAATTAAAAAATTAACATTATTTATAGTTAACCTATGTTAAACAGCTGCAACTGAAATCAAAATCCTAATGGCAAAACAATTTTGATTTCACAGGAGCATAATAATGGAAATTTTCTAGACTTGAGATTGGCTCCCATCCTATGATGGTCTGCATATGTAAAGAAATGCCATTAACTTTCATGATCTTATTTTTCATCACATTTTCTTAATGCTTTGTTAAGGTCTTGAATGATGTTTTAAATAATGTTATACGATTTAGTTTTACCTGGAAATGTCAGAATTGAAAATAATTATTTAAATATTTGGGGAAAAAAATGAAAGACAAAAACATCATTATCTTCAACTACGGATAAATTACATTTTTCATAAATGAATTTAAGGCATCAAAACTTACCTTCCCAGTTTCTGTGTGCTCTGCTTGTATGAGTTTAGATGTTGCTTTTAGTTCCTCTTTAGTCAATGTCATTCTTTTATCAGATTTGGCATCAAGGCTTTTACGCAAACTTCTCCTTCTCAAAGATTCTACATTACTCGAAATACTTTCTTCATCAGAACTGAGGGCTTTAGAAATGGAACGTGACAGCTTACTACAGACAAAATGATTCAGGAGCAATTTACCAAAAATGAAAATGGCTTTCAAAACATTTTCAAAAATTAAACATAGCTTCTATAATGATAACTTAGATGAAGTTTGTCAGACGATGGAATGTTGCTTCATGGTTGGACACTCTTAAGGAGATATGTACACAGCCAAATGAGACTCTTATATTATTAATAATATCACACTTGAAATGACACTACACATATCTACATATATAAAAAGAAAAGTCCTGACTCACTCGCTGACTCGTCAATACCCAGCCCAAACCCTTGGACTTAGAAAGCTGAAATGTTGCACAGAGGTTCCCTTTATGATGTAGACAAGGAATAAGGCCGGATTTTTAAAAATTTCCATAGGATAGGGAATAAAGAGGATTTATATTTTTGCTTTAAAGTTGCCTTATTGATATATAGGTGTCTGGCGCCAACCTGCAATACATCTGAGTTACCTGGAGAAGGCCAAAACAGGCTGGGAATTCGTACATTTTCCGATCTCGATATTAATTTGCTAAATAAATAAAGTTTTTTTTTTTTATGCTATGTATGCAAGGGTTCCGGAGCAAAGTGACGGTACCTGTCTAGTATAAATATCTTGCCAGAGCAAGAAATAGAATTTATCATTACTGCTAATGCTTTCGAAGTGTGTAAATGGAAGAAGATCCATGAAGTTGTAAAGTAAGCAGTCAGGATCATGTGAATAGATAAGACATTTTATATTAAAAATACCCGATGAGGAAATGAAGAAAAAGGGTCAGAAGAAAAAGAAAAAAAAAAGGAACAAAGCATGATTCTCTTAAAGAGAAATGAAGATGACCCACTTCAGAAGTAGCTCTGTTGCTGGAAATAATTTTAGAAAAGTAGTGGGAAATTGTGATATGGCAATGACATAGGAAACTTAGATTAGAGGAAATCATGCATTACTCATTCTATTTGCCAAGGATATAATCATCTACTGAATGATAGTAAGGAATATGGATTACAACTAAAAACTTCAAAACAAGATGTATGCACAGAAAGTATAGATATGGATGGAAAGGAGGAGAAGTGCTCAGCATTGTTAGGGAGGTCAGACAAATTATTGCTGAAGAAATTAAGACTGATAACAGCTAACTATTGTTTTCAGATAATTTCCCAAGATAAGAGATACAAGAAAATTGTTTTCCACAGTATAGCATAGGAGATTATCAAAAATCAAGCTTCAATGTCAGAATTAACATACAGTAACAAATTCTGGTGATTCAGTGAAACTGTAATGTAGGCAAGTAAAAAAAAAATGTAATGAAAGAGCCACATCTAACAATACATTACATGGATCTCATTATATGATGGCATGAAAGAGCTACATTAAATAGAAATCTGACTACAGTTACATTAAAGAGTCTCTAGGTGTATCCAAGGAAGAGGAATGCACAAATAAGAAGCTTTCAGTAATACAAGAAAAACAGTCTATCCACTAAAATACAAGATGTTCTTGAAAGAACTTGAAGCCTAAGTTTCTTATATCTTGCCTTTTTTTAAAAAATCATAGAAAATAAACAAAAGCTAAGTCTCTTTTATTTTTTAAAATTATAGTATATGCTGAATACAAAGAGTATAAATTTTCCATTTTGAGAAAAAAATTACTTAAACGCATCATTTACTTACATTGTTTAATCTAATTAATTTTAATTATGGGAAAGCTTGTGCAGATTTATATCCACAGTTTAAAACAACGATAGAATTCAATCCTTCCGTTTAAATGCTTTTTCTATGGGAATTTTTGTCCCATTGTCTTTAAAAACACAATCAAGTTTCGAGAAAATCCATCTGGCAATTCAAAAGCTATTTTGGGGGTGGCAGGAGGCACCCAAAGACTGCCCGATTTGGTGAGCTTCACTTTCCCGTCAAATATAAACTAATAAAATGATATACTCCAACCATGAAGCAGCATATTTAGAATAACATTTCATCAGCAAATTCATAAACTTTATAAAGTATAAAATTTATTTTTATTTTTTTAATTAAAAAAATGGTCAGTTCTTTAAAAAAAATTATTGTGTGTCTTATTAGATAATTTAGTTCTCAGTATTTCTTCTCTCCCTTAACTTCCATTGTTGTGGCTTAATAGATGGGATTGAAGTGGGACATGGAGTGCGAGGCTAAATGTCCGAGTGAGTTGGACTTTGAACATTGGGGAAGACACAACAGAGAGACATTTGTTCGTTGTGTGCGAGGAGACTGATTTTGAGAAAGCAGTGTGGTTTTTGGGTTCGATACTCAGAAAACATGAAAGAACACAGTCTAATTGTTTGGCACGATGCTCAACAATTACTGCGTGAACAATGTAATTAGTTCTACAATGATGACGAGAACAAGTGACGAAGAAGCAAGGTTTAACGTTGAACCATAATTCTACAAGGCTAGTTTTCCGAAGGTAAACAGAAACTTTATCTGAAACCATCCGATTCATTGTCTGTGGAGCTCGTGATAAATCAACTACAACGCAGTGAAACCTGTTCCAATCTGGTGATACGAATAGCCATCAAAATCCTGAGTAAGTGTCTTTTTTTTCAATTCTATTCTATTGAGCCACAACTAAGGGGAATTTTATTATTGCATAAATTAATTTCTTTTAATCGATTCGTGGGCGTTGCACGTCAGAGACGTCAATACGCTCCATTCATTTAGTGGTCCGTCGAGGCGGATTCCTTGAATCCTTGACTTATCTATGCAGTTCTAATCTAACTTATTATTTCGTTATTAGTCAACTGTGTCGAAGATAGCCTATCGCGGCAGACATTTGAAATTCTTGACCCTAACGTCATTGACATTAGAATTCGTTTTCAACCATGCGTTAGGCTTAATTTATTTCTCGCTTATTTACAGTCTAATTAGCTATTGAATATTTTTTTGTTGTTGTTGTGCGACAACTGTTATTGTTTTGTTCTCTATTTCCTTTCAACTATCAAAATTATGGCGGAGTTAGATGCTCAGCTTAAGGTGCTTGTTTCACTTCGTGAGCACGGTTTTAGATCCTTACAGATTTTGTATGATTTGTCTAAGGAGATACAGGTTGACAGGTCGAGAGTTGGACATTTTCGTGCTAGATACAAGCATCTTGAGAAAATTAGAACGGAATACTATGAAGTTCACGAAAGGTTGATTGAAGTATCTCTAAAAATAAATCCTAAAGAACAGGTATCGAATCAACAGCTGTCGTCATTCGATGAATTGTATTACGAAATTATTAGTGTAGCTGAAGAGCTTGATAGCGGCGCTGATATGTCCCAGCCAATGGGTACAGAGGATAAAGATGTAAGGCTCAGGCTTCCCAAACTGGACCTGCCTAAGTTCGATGGTAACATTCAAAACTGGCAAACGTTTTATGATACCTACATGTCTCTGGTGCATCAAAATAGCAGGATCTCGCCTATTGAAAAATTTCATTATTTGATTTCATGCGTTTCAGGACCTGCCTTAGCAATCGTTAAGGGGATTCCGTTGACAGCTACTAACTATCCTATAGTGTTTAAAGCTTTAACGGATCGCTATCAGAATCCCCGAATTCTCGCAACTTCTTATTTGGATAGAATCGTTAAACTTCAGCCTATGACAGGGTCTTCACTTGAAGGGTTAGGAAAATTGGTCAACACAGTTAGTGAATGTGTAAATGCACTAAAGGCACTTGATATTGGTGACCTGGGAGATTTTGCTTTGTTTTATCTAACTACACATGTACTAGATAGTGATACACGTAAGCGTTTTGAAGCACAGCATGACCAGCACAGTATCCCGTCCTTCATGGATTTGATAAGATTTTTGCAGGATTATGTGAAAGTACTAGAAATAGCGGAACCCAGAGTCCTTAAAACGGAGAAATTCGGATCCACTGTCGCAAAGAGTGCATTCGGGCTTGCAAACAAGAAACCAAACACATCGAATGTGAAGAGATCGTTTGTAGTGGCTAAAGGTACTGAGAAGGCATCAATATGTCCATGCTGTAACATGTCGCACAGTATTTATAAGTGTCCCAAGCTTCATGGCTTAGATGTCGCACGCAGAGTCGACTTGGTAAAAACTCTTAGGCTTTGTACTAATTGTTTGCGAGTAGGTCATGTGAGCGCTGACTGTTCATCCAAGATAAATTGTTACAAATGCAGAGAACGACACAACATACTCCTCCATTCAATTCCCATGCAGAGTGAGAGTGGAAGTGTTGTTGAGAACGCTCCTAAAAATCATGCTAATACAAGTGTTCAGGTGTGCGGAGTGGCAGCGGAGAGCAAACGTGCTCTTGTCTTGCTTGGTACAGCTGTGGTGCGAGTGATCGACTCGCGAGGTAAACCTCAACATGTACGAGCTCTTATGGATAGTTGCGCTCAGGATTCGTTCATTACTAGTTGGTTGGTTGGTTGGTGTTTAATGGCGCAAAAGCAGCTGCGGCTAAGCTGCACCAAGAAAGGTAAAAAAGAAAAGAAAATGGAATGAAGACTAACTACATGTATCTAGCTAAAAAGGACAAAAACAAGAAAAGAACAGGTAGTGCGCAAAGCAAGATGACAGAATATAGGTAAAATGATAGGTATTTAGAAGAAAAGTAAAAAATCTGAGAATTACAATAGAGTGGCAAGGCCACATTGATGAATGAAGTGTAAAACTGATGAAATGGGTAAAAGATCATTATCATTTAAAAGCAATGAAATATGAAAAGGAACGTGAAATTTAAAAAGAGGATAAAAGCACTGACGACGATGTTGAGTAAAAGCAGGACAGTCAATTAAAATATGATGGACGGTTAAAACAACGTTGCACGTAGAACACCGAGGAGGTGGACGATTCAGCAGTAAGTAGCTATGTATCAGTCTTGTATGGCCGATCCTCAGACGCACCAGAAGAACATCCTTCTGGCGTGTTGGAAACAGTCGAGTGGCAGGAGAGGATAACGAAGGACTGACAAGACGAAGTTTATTGCCGTGAAGAGCATCCCATTCGTGTTGCCAGGCAGATCGGAGACGAGAACGTATAAGTGCGTAGATGTCAGAGGCCTGAGAGGAGATCCGTCGCAATGGTAAACTAGCAGCAGACTTTGCGAGAGAATCAGCGTGGTCATTGCCGACAATGCCGACGTGGCCTGGGATCCAGCAGAAAATGATAGTGCAACGGTGAAAACGCTGTAAAAAATCTAAAATGGATAAAACAAAAGGGTGACCCTTCAGGGTGTGATTGCACAGTGCCCGCAAAGCGTTCTCAGAATCACTGTAGATAAGTGTGTGCGTAAACTTCTCCTGCAAAGCATACTGTAAAGCTAGGAAGATGGCATAAAGCTCAGCAGAAATCACAGATGCCTCAGAAGGAAGATGAACAGCATGACTGAAAGTAGCAGTGTAAAAAGCAGCTCCAACATAATCTGCACCTTTAGATCCGTCGGTGTAGAAGATGTTGAAATCAGAGTGACGGGACAAATGATCTTGATGCAGAGACTGAAAGACTGTCGAGGGAGTGTTGATTTTCGCAAAAGTACGAAGAGAGAAATCACAGTTGGGTAGAGGATATTTCCAATGCGCGGATGGTGAAGTAGGTAGAGTGGCAATGTGAAGGTCAGTGAGCTGTAGTGTAGTGAGCCAAGTCGTCACCCGATGTCCAAACGGTGGTATAATGGAAGGACGATTGGTGAAAAGACGTCGTTGACGGGGACGACACACACATTGATAAGCAGAATTATTTGGAAGTGAAGAAATACGGGCGAAATATTGGAGAGACAAAACTTGTCGACGAAAGTGCAGGGACGGTTCCAGAGCCTCTGCATACAGGCTGGGAATCGGTGAAGTACGGAAAGCACCGAGGCAGAAGCGGAGGGCCTGATGGTGTATAGGATCAAGTGTCCGAAGGACAGACGGTCGCGCAGAGCCATAGACAATGCAGCCATAATCCAATTTGGATCGAATAAGGGCTCGGTAAATGCGCAACAAGGCCAAGCGATCACCACCCCATTTGGAATGCGAAAGCACTTTGATACAATTTAGTTTTAAAAGACACCGTTTCCGAAGGTCAAGTATGTGATCCTTAAAAGTCAATTTCTTATCAAAAATGAGGCCTAAAAATTTATGCTGAGACACACATGGAAGTGAGACGCCACCAAGAGTCAGCTGCGGATCAGGAAAAATTCCCTGACGTCGAGTGAAATGGACACACACAGCCTTGGATTGTGAGAAAGTAAAACCATTAGAAACACTCCAAGTCTGCAACCGATGTAGAGCTAACTGCAGTTGTCGTTCAAACAAACGTAAATTAACAGAACTGCAAGAGATCTGTAAGTCGTCAACATATAAAGAGTGGTGAACCGACGAAGGCAAAACAGAAATGATGCCATTAATCTTTACAGAAAAAAGGGTAACGCTCAAGACACAGCCCTGAGGTACTCTGAGTTCTTGAGGATAACATGTAGAGAGCGTAGATCCTAGACGTACTTGAAAGGTACGATTCGCAAGAAAATTGCGAATGAAAATAGGCATGTGACCACGAAGGCCGTAATGATGAAGATCTTGTAAAATGCCAAATTTCCAGGTGCGATCGTATGCCTTCTCCAAGTCAAAGAAAATGGAGACTAGGTGTTCTCTATTAACAAATGCAGTGCGAATAGCATCTTCCAAACGTACAAGATGGTCAACCGTAGAGCGATGCTGCCGGAAACCACACTGTGTGGTAGCGAGAAGTTTATTGGCTTCAAGATACCATTGAAGGCGGCGATTTACCATTCGTTCAAGCGTCTTACATAAGCAGCTAGTGAGGGCAATGGGGCGATAATTATTTGGATCACTGGCGTCTTTACCAGGTTTGGCAAAAGGAATGACTATAGCTCGTCGCCAACTATCAGGAAATAAATGTTCCAACCAGATTTTATTAAAGATGGACAGAAGAACATTCAACGACGAAACGGATAAGTGTCGCAACATCACGTAATGAATTCCGTCAGGGCCGCAGGCAGTATTTTTGCTGGTGTCTAGTGCAAACAATAATTCCTGTAAACTAAATGGGAGATTGTATGGTTCTCTGTTGGAAGAAGAAAACTTTAAAGGAATAGCTTCAGCACGGTCTTTAATCGTTTGAAAAGTAGGAGATAAAAGTGCAGGGCTGGAATTCCGTGCAAAAGCACGTCCAAGGGCTTCAGCTTGTGTGGGGATAGTAGCTATTTCTTTTCCATCATCTTTCAGTATGTGCATAGATTGAGATCTGTACTTTCCGTGCATCTTACGAATGTTATCCCAAAGGGTCTTTGAAGACAAAGTGCAAGTCAGTGATGAAACAAAACGTTGCCACGACTCTTTTTGACTAATTCGACGGATACGACGAGCAGAAGCACGTGCCCGTTTGAAAGCTAAAAGATTGGCCGAATTGGGATAACGACGGAAAATATTCCAAGCTTTCTGCTTAATTTTCTGTGCAGACGTACAGTCACGAGTCCACCACGGTTTGGGATGCAGAGGGAATCGTCCAGAAATTTGTGGAATTGTTGCTTTAGCAGCACAAATAATGGTATGAGTGACCTCGTCAATAAGTTGATCAATGGTAGCTGAAAGATCAATGGCCTCCAGATTACAGCGGCTAGTAAAAGTTATCCAATCAGCAGAGTCAAATTTCCAGCGATGACGACAGGGTGATGAAACAGCTGAACGAGGGAGCTCTTTGAGAATGATTGGGAAATGGTCACTGCCACCAGGGTCGTTGATAACATCCCATGAGAAATGGGGGAAGAGTGACGCAGAACCTATAGCTAAATCAATAGCAGAGAAAGATATTGGCGAGGATGTGAAATGAGTTGCGGCGCCTGTGTTAAAGATACAAAGATTACGCCGAACTAAAAGATCTTCAATAACAGCACCTCTAGGATTGGTGGATGAAGAACCCCAGACAGGAGAATGAGCGTTGAAATCTCCAACTAAGAGAAACGGAGTCGGTAATTGATCTAGAAGCTGAGCAATGTCTGTAAGCGAAACAGGGGCTGTGGGGGACAGGTATAAGCTACAGATAGTGAAAAGGCGACTGGTGGAAAGGCGAGCAGCAACAGCTTCCAAAGAAGTCGTAAGTGGGACATGAGAGGATGGAGTATCATATCGAATAAAGAGACAAACGCCTCCGCCGCTTCTATCGGTTCGCTGTTTACTCAGCATGGAATATCCTGGAAGAGAAACTGTGGCATTTCCTGTAAGAAAAGTTTCCTGGAGACACATACAGACTGGATGATTTGTAGAAAGGAGGGCTTTAACATCGTTCAGGTTGGAGCGAAGTCCTCGACAATTCCAATACAGTAAGGCCATTAAAAGATAAAAAACGGTAAAAGCCTAAAAATCAAGGTGGAGGTGCTGGTGGTGCCCTAAAGTTTGGGTGTTTGGAGGAGTCCTCCAGATCGTCTTCATAAAACCGTCTAGGAGAGAAATGTCTCCGACGGCCACGAGAAGGTGAACGTGAATGTGAACTAGTGCGATGAAAAGGTCGGTGTGGAGATACAGATGGTCGCTTCTGAGTGAAGTTGAGACCGGCAGGGATATTAGAAGTACTTGAAGAAACTGGCAAAGATAACATGGTGGATTGTGACGTAGATTGAGTTGATTGTGACGGAACTGTTGTGGTAGGAGTAGCAATGTTTTGAAATATGGCTGAAAAGGACTTGTGAGGAGGACAAGAGATGTCTGTTTGACAAAGAGATTGAAGCAGTCTGTTTGGACTTTACCGCAAAAGAGAAAGTCTTCTGGGCCGGCGCAGCAGAAAGCATCCTCCGGGCCTCGGGATAAGAAAGAGAATGTTTAACTCTGATAGTCTGAATCTCCTTCTCCTCCTTCCAACGAGGACAAGATCGAGAGTATGAAGGATGGTCTCCAGAACAATTGACACACTTGAGAGGCGAAGTGCACGGTGTAGACTCGTGGGATGGCTCACCACACTTAGGGCAGATGGACTTGCCACGACAAGCTGCAGAGCCATGACCATAACGTTGGCACTTGAAGCAGCGCAAAGGGTTCGGGATGTAAGGACGTACAGGACAGCGAAGATAGCCAGCTGTAACACTCGTGGGCAGTGTGGAGGTGTTAAAAGTAAGAACAACTGTTCGAGTGGGTACTTCCTTATTGTCACGACGAACGTTAATCCGTCGGACAGCAGTCACACCCTGCGAAGCAAAGCCTTCGAGAAGGTCAGCATCACATAGACCGTCCAGATCTGGTTCGCGGATCACGCCGCGACTAGAGTTTAGAGTCTTGTGCTTTGTGACAGATACCGGAGTATCTGCCAGAGTTGTCAAATTAAGTAGTTGGTCCACAGCTTTTGAAGAAGGCAGCTGGATTAACAAATCGCCAGACTGCAGTTTCTTGACTGACTTGATATTTGAAGTTACACCTGAAAGTGCTTTGGAGATGAGAAAAGGGGACAGTTTAGACAAAGGTGTCTCAGGGGTTAAGGAATGCATAATTAGAAAGGTCTGAGTGATAATAGAAGAAGAGCGAACATCGACGGTGTGGGAATTGCTTCCCAATAAAGAAAAAAATTAGAATCCATACACAAAAAATTTAGCTGGGGAAAGTAAACAGTCACCAGGCAGCTATCCCCATATCTGCCTGGAAGGCACTGCCGAAGCAGTTTAAATACTGTGATTTGTTGCCAGGCAATCTTTTTTTTTTTCCACAGGGATCGTTCACGACACTAAAATAACCCCGTAGTGCCACACATCCATCGGCACGATGCCTTCCACCTTGGATTCGGGGGCGGGTGTTTAGAACCCATGGAGAGTAGCTCATGGAAAAGAGAACCCTCCATGGGTGGTCCCCTCACCACGTACAGGAACCCGCACCGAGGGGTTCTGTTAATCTTAGAACAAAAACTGTGTTGTCTACTATGGAGCTCGAACGGTCA
>JAFIDM010117028.1:4649-17739 GCA_023159025.1 Thereuonema tuberculata
AACAACTTTCGTTGATAAATAATTATCTTAATTAATAGTAGCACTATTCCGTCGAATTTCTTGCACTAATAATTGAACTAATAATTTGCAGTTTAGTGATTCAAATTTACGAGGTGTTAAATTTGAAAGTGATTCAAAGTTAATTCTAATCAGAATTATCACTATAATAATGCACGGATATTTCATCCGCTGCAAAACGAAACACTATCTAAACTTCGTGGAAACACCATCTCAGGTTGTAGCACAGTTCACTAGCGGTAGCACAATTTCCTTGCGTTGCCATTCACTAACGCTTCAATATTAAATAATAAAATACTACTCACAGTTAAGATGAGTCGATATGGCTTAAAACCTTCTGCGCTGTCTTCCTAAGTATCCTAATCGAAGGAATTCTTCCTATTCGCTAAGGAGATCCTCACAGGGCACTGGAATTCTTCCTTGTAGGCAGTTTGTCTTGTGCTCGCCTGAGCAGCTGATTTCTGATCAAGTGACACTTGCTCGACTGTTGCTTTCGTGGTACTTGGAACTTCCGTTCATCTGCTTTATGAATTTCTCTAGTCAAGCTTCGTTTAATTTGGTTTGCTTCGGCAAATGTCTTCGTTACTCTTCGTTAATAGAATTCGGCTTGAATTCACATTCTGTTCGGAAGGCTTTAAATTTCGTCCTCATAATTCTTCTTACGTAAATCTTTCTGGCTTCTCTGACGAATAATTAATTTGTAATGAATTGAAAATTAAAAGTAAATTAAAATTATGAGACTGGGTATTTACTTTTAACTTAATTCTTCATAATGGAATAGTCTTAGAGAATCCCGGATGGAAGTGAGTTTGGACTGTCATCGTAACTGATTTTGTCACGGGAACCTTGTGTCTTGCTGGAACCCAGTGTGTCACGGGAACCAAGTGTCTCAAGAAAACCCAGTCTGTCTCAGAACGAGGTTGGGGAGCACCTTATATCTCCATTTGTTCATGACGCTTCGATGCTCATTTAAATATGCAAATTTGAATTTGCGTTTCCTTAACACTTGAAGGAAAATAGTTTTATTTATTTTTAAAATGGCTTGAAAAGAAATTGAATTAAATTATTCCTAATAATTTAAATAATCCTCGACACATCAGTGAATATGTGCAGCCAGACATCCTCTGGATATATAGTGTTAATTGTCTCAAGAAATGAGAGGTAAAAGAAGATATATTAAATCTATTGCATTTGACTTTTTCTGTAAGATTCAGACTATAATTTACCTCAATATGATCTAGTGGATTTGCCAGTTGTAATAACTCTTCTATTTCTGTGTCCGGGATATATGTTTCTAATTTCATCTATATGCTGGATAAATCCCTTAGGGGTTTTGAGTTTCCTCTCTTTTCTCTCATAATAATCTTGGTGGAGGTTAATATACAATATGAGAAACTAATTAGAATCCCATCTGAGGAAAAATTATGGAAAATTTAGGAGAATATAGGAAAAATTATGTCAATATTATTGATTTGATATATGATCCAACATGGCGGATTGTGAAGGAGATGAGTTCTATGTAGCATATGAAAGATGATGCGGACAGTTTGAGTCAGCGTTAATATCAAAGAGTGTTCTTTGTATCTTCACGTAGCTGTTGGTTCATGTTGCACTGAGTGAGTTAAGAATCCTGATCATTAAGAATTGTAGCGTTTGAAGTCTGCTAGCTTCAAGGAAGCATGTAAAGAAAGTTCAATAGATTTTCTTGGGAAGTGGACATATGCACAGGTGATGGCGCCACCTGTTGGTGACCTTCGGAGGGACAACACGGCCGATTCCTGTATTGTGGTTGGCGCCAAAAACTGCCCTGATCAGCTTTTTAACCTCTTCAGAAGAGCAGAGATAAACCCCACTCAAAATAAATTAGGGGTAAATAATATGAAGAATATTGCGAATAACAAAGTGTTAAGTGCGCATCGAAGGACGAAAGGCAAAGACTTCACGAAGGTATTCTCAAGGGTTCGGCTGGATTGACTACTGTTTTTTTTTAACTGAAAAACCTAACTCTGCTGCTGAGAAATGTGTCAAATGATATTAGGAATGAAGAACTTCTTGACATTGATTCTTTCCACAGTTCCTCAGACGACATTACCTCTGGATTTTGCTTAGAAATAAAGGTATGCTTTACCTGCCTCATAAATTGAAAACTCTTCAGAGTAGTCATAGAGGTTCATCCTACGATACGAAAACACATGTTATCTTTAAATTCCTTAAAGTTGCTTGGAATATGTGCAAAGTAGAAGACTTTTTGGTCATAAATAGGTGTTTCAATTGTCTTGGTTATGGGCATCGCTCGCCGTGCTGGCGTGGTCGTGCGGTCTCGGCGGCGGCCAGCCGTGGCGTCCAATGCGCCAGTTCCATGCCACTGCCGGGATTCGAACCCAGGGTGTTTCACTTTCCTTTCTTCTGTGTTGTCCTCTTTCTTCTTCTGTCGTTGTTTCTCTTCATAGGAGGCAGAAGTCCGATTTTCACCTGAGGGTGCCTCCTGGATAATTATATCCCAACGAAAATAAGGCAATAAAAATCCCCATCATAGAGTGTCTATGACCAGTGATCCGAAGATGGATCCGGGGACACGACAACAACAACAACATGGGCATCGCTCTAGTGACTAAATAAATTAACCTGCTTCAAGTGCTCTGACGAGCATACTAGCACGAACTGTGTGAAGAATGATGTGCAGGTATGTATAAATTGCATAAGGTTTAATAAAATGGTTTACGTCCAACTTCCTAGCATCATTTTTAATCTTAAGCCTTTTCATGATACTTGTCCCAGTCATATTTACATGACATTAATCTCATCCAGAATATCTTATGACTGACCTAATTAACTGCACATCACATGTGCAAATTCAACTGAACAATTTTTAAAATCCCAAGTCTAAAACTGCAACTCATCTTAAAGCTATATCAAAGTCACCATCTTCCATATTTAATTCAGGAGCCATACTGCTTTAGGGGACAACTCCCAGGGCACTATAGGTTGTTCTTTGGTCGTGGTTCGGAGACGATTAAGGCTGCTATTATTGTGCACTCGAGTATCGTAACTACGTTTTTGAACCAAAAAACCTGTGATTATAATATGGTAACTATTACCATATTTAATTATAATATGGCAGATATTTCGATTGGAGACTTTGAACTTGGTTCAAAATAATAAGAAAGTAAAACATCTGTGAATATTGATAATGATTTACATAAGATTTCTCAGATTTTGAAACATAAAATACTAAAAGGCTTATCTGGGGTATGGACTCTAATTGGACTGAGCCATACCTCTGATTTACAATTGCTGACTCTAGGGGCATTAAATTAACTGAATTCTTAAGTACTTGGCATTTGATTTCTGTGAATGATGACTGTGGGCCTACGTTTTGTGCAACTCAGGGTAGCAGCTATATTGACGTGACTGTTGTTGGAATTTATTTTCTACGCTATGTATGAAACAAGTAATCATTCTGTGATTGGACAACGAGTCACAATCAAGTGGAAGAAAGGAAATCTCATTGGTCCATTCCTAACATTTGATTTTTAGCCCTTTGGGATCTCCTCGGTTTTCTTAAGAGATATTTATAAAAATATATATTTGGAAATTAGAAAAGCCTATAATCTTAAGCTGGAGGAGAGTAAATTAAATTCTTGGAAGGCTTTCTTATCTGAAATTAGCTATCCACTGTAACATGCTGTGCGCTACATAAAAAAATAAATAAAAAATTCTCTGCTACCAAAAGAGAAAATAAAACAACTGGATCAAGAAGGTAGTTTTTTTTCTTGAGTTAAGGAGGTGTTTCGTGGGGGTAACTCCGCAGCAGCTGGGCCCATAGAGGTACTACAGATAATCCCCCAATTAACCCCTCTGACACGAACCGTTAGGCCCCTTAAGATTAACAGATACTCCCTTTAATAGCGTAGTCAGCACTTATACTTAGAAACCCTTTTCTCTCGCTCCCTACCCTTACTTTGACCACTTGAAAGTTAAGTTTTATTCCAAAAATGATTATGCTTGAATTTAAAATAAACACACCGGTAATTACGCTTACTCCCACTAATTAAATGAAACCACCACAAAATAGATACACACAAAAATACTTTATTTTCAAACTTAAGGTAATCCAAAGTATCACTACTTCCACCTTTACGAACTTTAAAGATACAATGTGAAACAGGGCTTTCTAGTGATAATAAACCACAGAAGTAAACAATATTAATAGATACACCTGACTTCATATAATTAAACCCTTGATCTGTTTAGTTGGCAGATCATGAACACCCCTCCCCGCTCGAAGGTACCTGAGCCAAAACCCCAAAAATAATACCACATAAAAGGTTATATAAAACACATGAAATATAATCACACACAGGATAAATAATTTTATTGAAAATAATTGACTTCGGTTCGCTTTTACTTCCGAAGTTAGCTGTTTCTGAATCAAATCAACATTCCCCCTCCATATTACTTATAGATTAACTGCAACAAGGTATATAATATACCTTAATGTTTACAATACAAAATATTATCTTAACTAAAGGTATTTGGAATTGTCCTTTAAACAAAAATATATGAATTACGTAAAGTTCAGGCTACCTGGAGGAGGCTACACAGCAGAGTTTGACCTTCCACCCCGTGTGCTCTAGGCAAATTTCTCAGAAGAAATATCTGTTTTAATAATAATCTGAGAAACACAAGTCCAATCTTCACTACGATTAATGTTATTATAAAAATCATCACAATGACGTCCTTTCACGAGTTTCGAAACTTTATGATAACCTAAACACAATGAGTCCTTGTAACTTAACATTTGCGGTCATTTATCTTAATAATGGCTCCCACTTTGTGTTTTACGACGGTGACTGTCTTTTACGATAAGTTTATTCTTCTATTTTCTAATTCTTTATTTATTTATTTCTTTTCTCTTTCACGACATAGTTCGTGTCATACGTATAAAGAGAAAGTTTCATACTCACGGAATCCTTTGACCTCTAGCGTTTTCCGGCAATGCATCGAACGCTACCCTTCTTTGGTCCACGGAAAAGTCCGCATCGATGATTACACCCTCTGGAACCGACGGTTAGGATTTCCTTGGCCCTGATAGGATGAGTAAACGTTGTATTTCACTAGTCTATAAGGCACAACACATTTTGTTTTTAGAGGCAAAGTATCCAGCCTCGGGTCCCACGTAAAGTCTCCATGACGGACATCCCCGAAGAGTGACCTTTCACCTCACGGTCCCAAGTTCATCTCTCGAGAGAGGAAAAGAGAATAATGTCTTTCACTGTTCCCTCTCCCAAAAGTGATCACGTCATGACTCAATCACCAATTAAAACACAAGAAACTGATCATCTGACCAGGTCACGCACTGTTTTGCACTCCGCACTACGATCTGGAAATCGCAACTATGTCTAGCGAGTCACGTGACAAAGATTCCATGAGAGAAATTTGTTGAACTTTGAATCTGTTTCCTCTGATTTATTTTATATTCACTTCTGTTTTATTTTGTGGTTGCTACCATGGTTTGGTTAACTGTTGAAGCGTGGGAAATCTGTCAACTTCATGTCTTTAACATCAATACCTGCGAATATCATTATTTTAAGAAAAATACAATTTGTTGTTTAAATTTTAATAATAAATTAAACAACTCGTTCACATATATATAAATCGAACAAGCAGATAATCCTTTCACTAAGCCCAGTTTCACCATCCCTCAAAAAAAACACAATTTTACACCCATACAAACGCGATCTCACGCCAAAGGTAAACACTAACTCCCCCTGAGAGAAAAGGTTCAGTCACCCCAATTAAATTAAACTTAAAGGTAAAAATTCAAAAAAAAAATCCACAGCGTCACACCACACACGGAGGGATGTTATCTTACGGATCGAGAGATCTTTGACCTCTGAGGGAGACTCGTCTCTCCTTCACATACTTACCCCTTGGGTAACAAATCTTTTCTCAGCGCTTAACCATAAAAGTTTTATCCGTAGGGTTAGCGGTTTATTTCTGCGGCGTTTCACAACTCTTATGTTAACGTCTAGCAGCCAAGGTAGTCCCTGCTTAAGATCTCCCAAGTGAGGGTGGATTTCGGAATTCCAACCCGACTGAAATTCTGGCAGTTATCCTTCGCGGAGCACAGCTGTATATCGCTGCTTAATATTGTTACCTGGCATTTTTTTCTTAACTATTCCCCCCTAGAGGTGGACTCTACCTGAACTCGAGGTCTGGTTTCTTCATCACCTCTGAAAATAGTCGACCGTTCCAGAGATGATGTCGAGGCCGGACTCTGGGATATAATGGGGAGTTCTGCCGATGTGAAGTCAGCTTCGTTACTTCTTTCTGACTGGGTGGAGACCTTCTCATGCGACAGGTTTGTCGCCAAAACCGAACTATCTCCAGCCAGGGTCGCCATTCCCGCTAAGAAGCTCCCGAGGCCGGCCAACGTGAGAGACATTGCCGTAATAGAAGAGAAGACCACAAAGCCAACTCCAGCACGGTGTGCAAGTCAGCTTCCCCGCCGCCGACCCTGTCGAAGTCCCGTCAGCTTCCCCGACCAGTGCCGGTGAATAGGACGAGTACGACCTGCGAAGTCAGCCAGCCCGCTTTTCTCGCCAACGAGTCTTCGAAGGCCGCTAGCCGCCATCAGTGAGGTCCACACCCACCCACTCTGTACGATTTTATTAGCTAATAAAATCTACGGGCAACAATATGAAGAAAAATTTGAAGAAGAAACTTGCCATTATTGCTGCTGGCTTGTTTGTAGCAAGCCAAAAGAAGCCGAAAAATAGAAGGAAATGGATTAAATGTTGGATTGAGAAAAGATATTTATATGGTCACATGCCTTTATTACAAGAACTCAGAGAAAAAGAGCCTGATGATTTCAGAAATTATATTCGAATGAATGGATCCGATTTTGATGACTTATTGAGTAAGTTTATATTTTTTTCTTTTACGTTTTATGTAACATATTTTTCTAGCATATCGAGTATTTAAAATGCATTTGTAATCTTGCTTTATAAATAAATTCAAAACATAATACAATTAGCAACATTAATAAATAGTCTAAAAGATAAAATAAGAAAATTTTGTTTTTCTAAAGAAATAATATAAATATTAAATCTTTGTAAGTTTTTTTTTTTTTTTTGTCGAAACGATTTTTATAATTAGAGCATAATTGTTACTTCATTGATATAAGACACTTTGGAAATAAGCTCTTCAAACTTCAGAAATCACGTTTTTTTATTTTCAGGTAAATGATTTGAAATTCCTATTGTCACAATAAATCATAATAAATAGTAATTATGATGACAATACAGAGGGTTACCATTACAGACTTTCCAAAATCCCTGAGCATTGTAAGTAGTAGTAATAGGACCACATGAAATGGAGTTAAAACATCATTTCAGAATTTTTTTGTTAGAGAAAGTGTCTTAATAAAATTCACAGTTAATTATATACCAGACCTCATTTTTGGAATTATGTTACATTATTGTTGCACACATGAAGATAATACAGTGTGTCATTCAGACATCATCGGAAGAGTCATCTATTTATTCATTGTTTGCACTTCCTGACAACACATTATTCCAAAATGCCATTGCAGGATGCGGCTCAGTAATGGCCAACTTACTTAAAAGTGACTTAATATCTTTAAACTTCTCCTCTTCTACAGGATGACCTGATGTTTCTTTTTGTGGTATCAATGTTGACCAGCTTTTCCCCCTTTTAAGTAATGTGTTAGTGCACATTGTTATACCCGAATAAGTAGTGTTGCAAACTACATTGTTGCTTGTGACCACAACGATTTTCACATTTGTTATATTGAAGTCCATTTTGGATTTAATGTTTCCTGGCACAAAGTTTCCACTCGTACTAGGTAAAGACTGGTTTTCTTATAAGTACATGCCCAAAGTTTCAAATATACTGTGATAGTCTGATGGTAAAAGGGCTTGCTCCGTTCTACACAGCTTTTGTTCCACCCGTCCAAAGACACGGTCTACAGGTAAAGAACTATGATCTTACTGTTAACTTAACTTTTCCTGTTCATGGACAAACATATTAGCCAGTTTACTAAGCATTGCTAGCATTACATAATTTTTGTTCTGTGCTACATCAGTCACAAAAAAGATTGATTTTCTTTATTTGCGGATTTGAAGTACAGAACGCGGACAAATAGTACTGCCAAAGTTGACGGCAATAGAACGCCTCACCTATCTGGGTATTGTTCGTCACTATGGTGCAAAGTCGAAACAAACGCCGAGTGATGTAAAAGGATACATCGGATATATTTTATGTACAAGTAGTTCACACACTATGAACTAATGAATGAAACAATGAAGTATGAAGAGAAACGCAAGGAAATAGAATCTCTTGGCACGTTAAACGTTGCTGATGTTCTTCACAATAACTACATATATCTGTTCGTGGCGTACCAAATCCAAGATTAAAATGTATAACCTTGTGATATAATTGATACTTGCAGGTCTGAGCTTCTACATTGTCCTTGTTCACTTCAAGAAATAACTTCCACATTAACCTTATAGACAAGTTTGAAAGTAAATACTTTCTGTTTGGAGATTTCTCTTGCCCATAATGTCCAGAACAGCATTTGAAATCCAGGATGTGTTGACGAATCAAGTCCTTGATGCCATCGGTTCGGATATTAATGCGTTTTCCTCCTCTCATTTCCTTTCTGGGAGAACGATTTTTGAAATAATATGCTGCAAGAGGTTGCACACGTTTGGCATTCACTCTCAAAATGCTGCAGAAGCTTGAAGAACACACTTTCACATTTCCATGCTGTGTTGGAATGAAGTAAGATACAGGAAATTCTTGACTTCATTTGTCCAGCTTCCCTCTAACATGTTTTTTTTTTTTTTGTTTTTCACCTGTGTAGCATTTGTTAGAATTGTGTCTTGTTGCACTAAATTTTGATAATTCTAGAATTTTGTGTGGAAACGCTTACAGTTCTCGGAAGAAAGTTCAGAAGCCTTACACAGTCCATCACTATGATTACATGCCACTTTCGGTTGGGTACCATCACTAGCATATTTATGAAGTTTTGCCTTATTTTTAGCCCATTCTGAAGGTGTTAGCGACCTTTTCCTCGCTGTGCGGCCTGTGTGACGCTGTACTTCTTCAAAGCTGGCCATTTGTCTGTAATTAACACATTAACACTGAAATACTACACAACCTCACAATCAACAGTCACTATCCCGCCATGTAACATGCTCTGTCATGGGTGCCACCATGATGGGTCACGTGAGTCCACAATTAGCAGTCCGCGAATTGGCCAGACAGATATAAGACAATTTGGAAATAAACTGGATTTTCAAAACCATTTTTTCAGGTGATATACCTCGATTAGGAAAACGACAAACTGTGATATGATAGAAGAATGTACAAACTATATTTTCGTATAAAAATATCGAAAATGACCAATTAAGCTTCGAAATTCAAAGTGTCTTAAAAACTATGGAAATAAGCTCTTCAATTTTGGATTTGTCACTACTTTAAATAATATTTTTAAGAATTATTACAAGATTTGTTTGCAATAAACATATTTCTAGCAAATATTTCACTCAGGCAGAGTTACTTCAACCTTATTTAACAAAACAAGATACTGTAATGAGAAGAGCAATTCCTGCAAGTGAACGGCTAATTGTTACATTGAGATTTTTAGCCTCTGGGAGATCATATGAAGATTTAAAATTTTCCAGCAGAATAGCATGCCAGACTTTGAGATACATACTCTTCCTTCAAAACTTCGTAAATTACTCAACAAGTTTCTGGGATTATTTAAAGGTATATATCTGATAACAAATAATAACATTAATGCATGTTAAACCTTCTTTATAGATAATAAGTTTTATTTAAAATTACAGTTCAATTAAATGAATATATAAAACACCTAATTGTAATATAGAAAACACAGGAAACACAGTTCTTCTCCAAACATCGCTATATTTTGCAGAAATCGGCTTTTTCTTTTTCTTCAGGCTTAATTACAAAACAAAATAGAAACTAAGAATAATTTAAACAAACAGAAATTGGCACTGTTTAATAATTGTAAACAGGCAACGTTTAAAATCATTAATTTTTATAAATGTGAAATAATTTAGAATAATATAAACAAACATAAATATATTAAAATAAATATAGCATATCTTTGCTGTGTTTCTATTTTGTTTGTAATTAAGCCTGAAGAAGCAGAATTCTGCGAAATTTATCGATGTTTGGAGACGAACTGTGTTTTCTATATTATAATTAATGAATTATTATAATCATTTCGCAGATTTTAAAGCTATAATTTATAGAGTTGGTTTCATGTATGTTCATTACATCTGATTCTTTCCATTTCTTTCAAAGCGCTTTTGTTACTATTTGCTGTACCAACAAATCTGCCAAAATTCGTTGGTCCGGGTCCATTTTCCTGAACTTGGTTGCCAAATGAATGCCAAGCGTATCGAATTCGTCCGGTTTCCGGTTTTAAACTTTCGATGCAAGCTTTCATGAACTCGTCCAAAGCGTCTTTTTTTTCTTTTTTTATCTGCTTTTGGCTTTGAAGTACTGGGAAATGTCTGGGGAAAAAAAAAAAATAATGCATAATTTAATTAATTTATCCTCTTAAATATTTTTTTACTAATGATTCACTTAAAAATATTAATATCATTTAATATT
The DNA here is from genome assembly GCA_023159025.1 of Thereuonema tuberculata. Taxonomy (NCBI): domain Eukaryota; kingdom Metazoa; phylum Arthropoda; class Chilopoda; order Scutigeromorpha; family Scutigeridae; genus Thereuonema; species Thereuonema tuberculata. The sequence goes on from JAFIDM010117028.1 coordinate 15,342, forward strand.
ATTTGTTTGTTGTTCTTGTTACTTTACAATCATTCAGAAGTAAAATCATTAATTTGTATATGTAAAAAAATTAAAAAAAACTAAATAATAAATTAATAGAGCATGAAATTAAGTATAGTTTTAACTAAAATTAGAACTAACATTCAAAATTTTAAACAAAATTAAAACTTCCCAAAATCATTGTTTATTTAAGGTATCCCAAACAAAAGAAGAATGGAAAGAAGTTGCAGAGGGATTTAAAAATCGATGGCAAATGATAAACTGTGGAGGTGTATTAGATGGCAAACATGTGAGAATAATTCCAACTCCACATACACGGGAGCTTTGTATTATAACTATAAAAAATATTACAGTGTAGTTTTAATGGCTGTTGTAAATAGTAATTATGAGTTTATATACATGGATGTTGGAAAACAAGGAAGGATTTCTGATGGAGGCGTATTTGCTGCTACAACATTTTATGAAATGATGGAAAATGGGCAGCTAAATCTACCTGACAGTATTGAGAATGAGGAGAAATTAAATTTTGTAGAGAAAGCGCTGCATCACCAACAAACACATGAAAATATTTTGAAACCATTCTCCGATAAAAACCTAACATAATAATTGTAAATTCATCTTTCATGACAAGAGCTAGAAACGTTGTTGAAAACACTTTTGGTCATCTTGTATTAGTGTTCCGTATTCTTCATACTTCCATACACCTATCGCCACATAAGAAATTGTGTAATATTGCTAACACTACACGATTAATTTTAAGATGAAGAAGTTCGCAATATGCCACTTCTTCTACTTTGGTAGCCAAAGTTAATAGAAATGCTACTCTTGATAGAAAAGACTCTTTTTCTTGTTGCTTGCAGCAAAGCTGGATTATTGGCAGTTGTTAGACTGTTTCTCCAGCTGCCTGGAACCACATCATGATTAACAGAGATTACCTTTATTATTGAAAAATTCTAAATATCTAAGTACACTGGCAGGATGAAATGATTCTAAAAGGTAAAGCCTAATATAGGCTATTACATAAATTACAAATAAAAAAAATGCCCTCAGAAAATTCTCTATCATTATTATTATATTTTATTCAAGTTTCTAGAGAAATATTAATGTTTGAGCATGGTTTTTTGCCCCTTGAAAACCCTGAGCAAAGCAAATGGCTTATCAATAACACTATATATATATAGGCCCTATATAATACTATAGTTTTAAATTTAATTACTGATGAAAACGCAAAGAAATATCTTTTTGTTAACTGATTACTTTCAAAATTCCAATGATGCATGAAACATGATTCTACATTTCTATTTATAATTGATGTTTGTAATTCCTATTAATAAACTTTTTGTTTTAATGTGAGAGTTTGTTTTTTCTTTGAACAGTGACCTTTAAAACACCGAAATTCAATTCTGAGAAGTTTTTGGAAATAATTAGTTTACTAGAATTTCAAATTTCGAAGACTTAATTGACTACATTATTGTCTTAGCTTACATAATTTTCCTTTCTTATTCTATTATATATGAAATCATTATTTATAATTGTAAATTGGTATTAAATAAATTGGAAATCGTTAAAATATTCATATTGTTTATATGCATCTTTCACCAAGTTCTAACGTTCTGTAGAAATATATTGATGATAGTACATGTATTATCAGAATTTTCAAGAATGATAAAGATTAGTCCTAAAAATGGCATTAGTTATCAGTAAGTTTCAAGAGTTCAAAAGAAGTTGATACTGCTTAAGTAATTTAAAAAAAAATTATCCATTAATCATTTTATACATTTTCAAACGGCATTATGATTTTTTATTTATTTTCTTGCATAAATTATAAGACGACATTTAATAATATTCAAACAGTTCACTTGTATGATTGGTGTCCTTTTTTTAAAAAAAAAATACTTCGATTAAAATTTTAAAACAATTTATCAAGTGCATATTAGAAAACACACTTTTACTCATGAAATTTAACTGTCTTTTGTTAGTGGAATTGTAGAGACAGATGCCTCAACATCAATGCCAGTAAGTTCTGATGAACATTTTATCGACTGTCTTCAATTTCATTGCAAATCACTAAATGCCTCAACAAGCCAGTCAACAGATGAGGTAGATTGTCCAATGATGATACAGGTGCATCCTGATCCATGGTAAATAATAATAAATTGTAATACCTGTAGGAATTAAAATAATATTTTCAATTATGACATTATTATCAATATATCTAAAACAATAAATATTATAACAGTTCTCGATATTATTTCAATGCAATATAAATTAAGATATTGTTCGTTATACTCACCACAATTTCGGCGTATATAATTCATCAGCTCCTTTCCCACTTGTTGCTGATATCTGTTCTTTCTTTGTCTCTTTCCTAAAACAATTTCGTAAATTTTGTATTTTT